>JABBOT010000001.1:7438641-7508521 GCA_016165875.1 Acanthopleura granulata
ACCACAGATACTTTTGTCAGGTTATAACACTGGTACAATACAGGGCTTTTGTACTGAATGACAAAAGTGGCAGGCAGTGGGGAGTTACAGAGAAGAAAAACACACAGCAGCCGCAATGGTCCATTCTCACATGCGTAATATAGTACAAATCATAATAGCTTCCATAAACCTGAAAACCTTAACAATACAAAGGGACTAACTTATCATTGCAATAAGTATCATCTGTGCCCTCGATATTTCTCAGAACAAAATTTGTCAGAAAAACACTATCGCCTTCTCCAAACTCCACCATTAACACTTTTGGTTCACCATTAAAAAATTTTACTGAATTTAACAATGATTACACATCATATTACAATAAATACATTATAAAATACATATGGAATAACATTTTTATATTATTATAAAAGAGTGTTTTACAGTTTCTTTTTTGCATATTATGATAAAAGAGTGTTTTTTATTTTCATATTTGATGTTTTTATTTGAGTTCTTATTATCACAATACAAATTCCACTGGGTGTTACAGTTTCTGAGGGTTAGCCTTGTTCTGTTGAACAACCTTCGGGACAAAGTTGCGTGCATCTAACTGTTGAAGCGCAATGAACAGGTTGTCAGGGAGATGATCGGACAGCATCTTAGGGCTGACTAGAATCTCGTCAAACAACTGCTGGCAGCTCCAGGCGGCCGAGTACTGCGGGGTGCCACACCAGTTCCTGTGGGGGACAAAGGTTGTGGGGCGTTATCTTATCACCAACTGACTAAAATGTTACATTTTACTGAAAAGACTTCTACGACGCTGGCCAGTATTACGGTGAGAGGACACAGGGCAGAGCCCACTGCAAACCCACGACCATCTGCAGGCTGCTGGCAGACCTTCCCACGTACAGCTTGAGAGGAAGCCAGTGTGAACCACACATCATCATAAATGGATTAGAATCGAAAATACTATTACTTCAAAAACATATACTTCAAGGCATGATCCATGTGCCACCTCTCACTAAATGGGTGAAAGTGGCCAGGAAACAGATGAAGCTCACTGACAGCGAGCAGTGCTAAGAAGTTAGGTCTAGAGTCTGGTGTTTACAACAGCTATACTATAACAAAGACAGTGTAATGCTAAATAACAAAACAACTATGTACAATTAAGTGCAGAACAGAAAGGGAAATGTATTCCACAAAAGCTGCAATGATCACATTTTTGTCATATTTTGCTTGATTTATTTATTTGATAGGTGTTTTACGCCGTACTCAAGAATATTTCACTTATACGACGGAGGCCAGCATTATGGTGGGAGGAAATCACGCAGAGCCCAGGGAAACCCACCATCATCCGCACTTTGCTGACAGACCTTCACACGTACGGCCAGAGAGGAAGCCAGCATGAGCTGGACTTGGTCCTATTTCAAGCATCTTGATAAACGTTCAGGGCAGGTCTGAAGTACCTGATGATGAAATCCAAAATCTACTGAGATGACTATCTTGAAATTACAATATCAGAAATGCCTAATATTCAAACAAAAAGTAATATTTAACATTTACTTTGGTAAACCCAGGAAATAATCAAATTAATAATGGCTGCAACAAACTGCAAAATAATGGAAAAAAAATTAAAAATTTTGCTTACCCAAAAAGCTAAGTCTTTTACAGAGCTAAGTGACCAAGTGCCTGATCTACTCCACAGAAAATTCACAACAAATCCATACGAACTTACTTGCTGCTCTCCACCTCAATGATGTGTAGGAGATGTCCAGGGGGTAGAAGAGGGCGCTGGGTAATACGAGACCTCCCACTGCTCATGATCGCCTCACGAAGAGCCTCCTGCAACAACACCAACAGTCACACACGTATTATGTAAAATTGTCCAACAAAATCAATGAGCTCCCAAACATTTCGCCAAGGGAAATTTACTGTATTCAGAAGGAGGAGAATTCTTACCAACAAATATGATACAATACATGCAAGTTTAATATTAAATATTGTTTTACATAAGATGAATGCCACAGCCTACTGTTATGTGGACACAGATAGGAGTAATTGTTTATTCTACAAACGCGGCATACTGCACACAAACAATGGCCATACCTGATGTGTAAAATAAGAAATCTAGAGAAAGATATGTGTAAGAACTACTGGTTTGAAAGTTATCAAAAAACATTACAAAAGTCGATGTATGATGCCTTGATTATTATACAAGTACTGGTTTGCTGTGAGAAAATTCCCCTCTAAACGTGTATCTATAGAAAGAGGTATATAAATGTAATAAGATATTACCTTTGGAGCAGAAACTTATATTACGAACACATATTACAAGCAGGATGTCACCCTGTCTTCCAAACAAACCTCAATATATCTTTCTAAGATCAATGGAAGTGTCTGAATCAATCAAAATGAGTATCTTGGTAAAGATATTTCAGATCAAATACAGTACATGATTCTGAAATACATAAACATCATGTAAACAGAGGAGAAAAAGGCAACGGGGCATAAAGAAAATAGTACCACTAAAATGTTTGTGATATAAAAAGTGATACACTGAAGAAAAACATTCAGCAAGGCATAAGCATCAAACATGACAAAGATAAACATAACTCAATAAGAAGCTTTGGGATGAATATGCAAAACAAAACATAAAATCAATTGTAGATCTGAATAATGCTATTGTAACTTCGCATCATTCAAGCAAAAACATGTAAATGCAGTGTATGGGAGAAGCGCAATCCTTGCAATCTGAGAAGTCCTTTACAGGTGAAGAGTGTAGATCGAGGTTTTGACTACATCCAATACCAGCAATAAAAGCAATAACTACAATGCAAACTACATTCATTGAATGAGTCCTACCTGTAAACTTTTTCGATGCTACAAATGAAAGATCAGCCACTTTTTTTTTTAATACTGATCGATGACAAATCAGCGTTTTTGTTAATGAGTTTCTTTTCAGGGCAACATAACATTACATTATACAGGCATTTATTATGGTCTCATCTTACATGTTTCAAGCCATCTATTATTTCCTGCAGTGAATACAAACCCTGTAATCATTGATTGCTTTTGTTCTCATATAGCCTGAACATCTTTCTCACATCGTGGTCAGATTTAATGGAAACTGGGACTTGTTGGGAATTTGCTGCAGGCTGTCCTTCCCACTGCAGCGTGGTAAAGAGTATTCTGATGACATTTCCTGACTAGCATTCCCAAGTTCCCCACTGTATCCCATTGTATCATCTGCACAGTTACTTATTTCATGGGTGATTTCACCTTGACAATGTCAACGGTTCTCTTTTGCTTTGTTGCAGTAGGAGCCTTGACTGAATTGAACACTGCAAGTAGTGTGACCCTGCAGCCACAGGTTAGTCTTAACTAGGTAATCCCATGAAATTTCTCAGCGTATACATTCAGCAAAGTGTTGAGGAAAAAAAACTATTTTCTATAAATTCTATAAAGTCCGAGCCTGTCAGCTCAATTCCACCCACAGTTACGTCCCCTGATTTCCTCATGAAGACGTAGTCGATCTGCAGAGAAACGAACATCACATTCTCATAGAGCTATCAGCATGCAGTCTGCACAGAATTTGAGGAAGTAGGCTTTCAAGACATAGCAACATTGAAATGCAAAGTTCAGTTTCTGTCCAGGTCATAACTGGATTGTTGGAGTGCGTATAACATATGAATTCACGATATGAATATTGACTTGTACAGTGCTGTGACTTAATAATAGGTGGATGAAGTACAGCAAAACCCAGGAATACCCCATCTCACCTGGTACTTGACACACCTCCACAGTTAAAACTGCTGCCAAGACAATTTGGAATTTCAAGTGAACTTAATATTGAAATTAAAGCAGATATTAAATCCAAAATTGACATGTTCAAAAGATCTCAGTTCATGCAACAAAAGACTTGTAAACTGGCAAGAATACCTATGAACAATTTCAAAGTAAACTATCATGATACCACAACTACTGAATGAGAGATTTATATAAAGATAAACTCACAGACTGTTTGATTGTGTCTTCTATTCCATGCTGTTTAAATACTTTATAAATTTTCAGGCACAATAACAGCACTTTGTTGTATGTGTCAATTCTTAGGTCAGGGATACAGGGTACTGGTGTGACCATCCACTTCATCTATCACTTCAACTATTGGTTTTAGGCACTTAAGAGTATGCTGGAGTCATTGCCAGCAAATGACTGTCAATCACATTAAACATTCTGTCCAACTCCACTATGGTCACAGGTGGGCCTATTTCAAGTCTGGAACTTTAGGTCAGTTGTAAGTCCTGAAGACAGTAACAATATCTCTGCTTATTCTTCAGAAAATTTTACATCTCAGGAACTCTACCTCCTTAAGAACCCCCCCCCCCCCACCTTTCCCACCCCCTGCCCCAACTTCCCTTATCCCTTGGTTCGATATGCCCATGTGCTAACCTGGTCCCTACTTCGGTCCCCTGTGAGTTCATCGATGATGGCATTCCCAAATAATAGAGAGGTTATTAAGAAAAACTGCTTTAAGAAAGGAAATTTTATTTCTTTTTTTTTTTGCTTTGGGCATAACATTCTTAACCATAGTTTCTGTTTTAGAGTCCTGTTCATGAATCCTTTAAGACCAAGTCCTCCTACCAATGCGGTCATTGTGAGTTCAAGTCCTGCTCATGCTGGCTTCCTATCCGGCCGTATGTGTTATGGTCAACCAGAAACCTGCGGAGGGTTGTGGGTTTCCCCTGGGCTCTGCCCGGTTTCCTCTCAAGATAAAGTTAGCTGCCATGGTATAAGTGAAATAATCTTGAGTACGGCGTAAAACACCAATCAAATAAATAAATAAATTTAAGCCTAAGTGTGGCTTAAGACAGCTTCATGATCCTAGAGCCTAGCTGTCACACCCCTTGAATCAGGCTTACATGCACATACCCTTTTGTCAGGTTTCTCATTTAAAGAGCTGAAGGTCATTCCGGACGGCCCTTCGTCATTGCTGACCAGCCATGTGTCCACAAGGTCATCCACTCTACTGCTCTGCAACTCTGCTTGACCACTGAGATATCTACACAAAAAGGAACAAATAACAAAAGCTCTCACAAATATCTGTTAAAATATGAAGTCAAACAGCATGAATGCATGATTCCAAAAGCTCCAATGGTGGTCATCAGAGGATGACACACAGTCTCATACCCTCTGCCATTACCATACTACTCAACTGAGGTATGGCCCTTTGATAATTCTTTAAAAACTGTATCTGCGACACCTACAATCCCACTTGGGCTTCAGTCATTTGCATTTGTGAAAATACCTGTGTTGGAATATTCCTTACTGCAAAAGTGCAGTTGGCTTCTGTGGAATCAGAAACCTGCTCACATCTGCCCCAGTTTAAACTGAAAAGTATGCCATTCCCATAATTACACTAAATTCAAAATCCTTGGGTCACTTCATTAAAACTTATTTCCAGACAGTCACCATGGAAGTCAACAGATTTTTCCCATTACCCCCAGTTTAATACGGATTTTGACTTATTTTAAGACTGATGAACAAAATGATGGACAAACAGATCAACTGATGGCTATACTCCCCTGCGTACGTACATGATTGGGAGATAAGTTTTGCATAATAGGTGAAAAGATTTTCTGTAAGTGGCAAAGTACTCCCATAATGATACGATGTGATTTAATGGCATACATGTATTTCACACCTCCAGCATCATGTCAAGGGGCTCATCAAAGGAGGTTCAGCATTCAGATTCCCCAGGAGAACAGCAGGCCCATCAAACTGTTGCATGTACTCCCACATCTGTACCACAGACCTCTGCCTGGCTCTGTCAGACACGGTGCTTACCTGATGGAATCTTCCTGAGGTTCAGCATTCAGATCCCCCAGGAGAACAGCAGGCCCATCAAACTGCTGCATGTACTCCCAGATCTGTACCACAGACCTCTGCCTGGCTCTGTCAGACACGGTGCTTACCTGATGGAATCTTCCTGAGGTTCAGCATTCAGATCCCCCAGGAGAAAAGCAGGCCCATCAAACTGCTGCATGTACTCCCAGATCTGTACCACAGACCTCTGTCTGGCTCTGTCAGACACGCTACTTACCTGATGGAATCTTCCTGAGGTTCAGCATTCAGATCCCCCAGGAGAACAGCAGGCCCATCAAACTGCTGCATGTACTCCCAGATCTGTACCACAGACCTCTGCCTGGCTCTGTCAGACACGGTACTTACCTGATAGAATCTTCCTGAGGTTCAGCATTCAGATCCCCCAGGAGAACAGCAGGGCCATCAAACTGCTGCATGTACTCCGAAATCTGCACCACAGACCTCTGCCTTGCTCTGTCAGACACGCTACTTACCTGATGGAATCTTCCTGAGGTTCAGCATTCAGATCCCCCAGGAGAACAGCAGGCCCATCAAACTGCTTCATGTACTCCCACATCTGTACCACAGACCTCTGTCTGGCTCTGTCAGACAGGGTACTTACCTGATGGAATCTTCCTGAGGTTCAGCATTCAGATCCCCCGGGAGAAAAGCAGGCCCATCAAACTGCTTCATGTACTCCCACATCTGTACCACAGACCTCTGCCTGGCTCTGTCAGACAGGGTACTTACCTGATGGAATCTTCCTGAGGTTCAGCATTCAGATCCCCCGGGAGAAAAGCAGGCCCATCAAACTGCTTCATGTACTCCCAGATCTGTACCACAGACCTCTGCCTGGCTCTGTCAGACACGGTACTTACCTGATGGAATCTTCCTGAGGTTCAGCATTCAGATCCCCCAGGAGAACAGCAGGCCCATCAAACTGTTGCATGTACTCCGAAATCTGCACCACAGACCTCTGCCTGGCTCTGTCAGACACGGTGCTTACCTGATGGAATCTTCCTGAGGTTCAGCATTCAGATCCCCCAGGAGAACAGCAGGCCCATCAAACTGCTGCATGTACTCCCAGACCTGTACCACAGACCTCTGTCTGGCTCTGTCAGACACGCTACTTACCTGATGGAATCTTCCTGAGGTTCAGCATTCAGATCCCCCAGGAGAAAAGCAGGCCCATCAAACTGCTGCATGAACTCCCAGATCTGCACCACAGACCTCTGTCTGGCTCTGTCAGACACGCTACTTACCTGATGGAATCTTCCTGAGGTTCAGCATTCAGATCCCCCAGGAGAACAGCAGGCCCATCAAACTGCTTCATGTACTCCCACATCTGTACCACAGACCTCTGTCTGGCTCTGTCAGACACGGCACTTACCTGATGGAATCTTCCTGAGGTTCAGCATTCACATCCCCCAGGAGAACAGCAGGCCCATCAAACTGCTGCATGTACTCCCACATCTGTACCACAGACCTCTGTCTGGCTCTGTCAGACACGGCACTTACCTGATGGAATCTTCCTGAGGTTCAGCATTCACATCCCCCAGGAGAACAGCAGGCCCATCAAACTGCATGCTCCCATCTGTACCACAGACCTCTGTCTGGCTCTGTCAGACACGCTCTTACCTGATGGAATCTTCCTGAGGTTCAGCATTCACATCCCCCAGGAGAACAGCAGGCCCATCAAACTGCTGCATGTACTCCCACATCTGTACCACAGACCTCTGTCTGGCTCTGTCAGACACGCTACTTACCTGATGGAATCTTCCTGAGGTTCAGCATTCACATCCCCCAGGAGAACAGCAGGCCCATCAAACTGCTGCATGTACTCCCACATCTGTACCACAGACCTCTGTCTGGCTCTGTCAGACACGCTACTTACCTGATGGAATCTTCCTGAGGTTCAGCATTCACATCCCCCAGGAGAACAGCAGGCCCATCAAACTGCTGCATGTACTCCCACATCTGTACCACAGACCTCTGTCTGGCTCTGTCAGACACGGCACTTACCTGATGGAATCTTCCTGAGGTTCAGCATTCACATCCCCCAGGAGAACAGCAGGCCCATCAAACTTTTGCATGTACTCCCAGATCTGTACCACAGACCTCTGTCTGGCTCTGTCAGACACGGTGCTTACCTGATGGAATCTTCCTGAGGTTCAGCATTCAGATCCCCCAGGAGAACAGCAGGCCCATCAAACTTCTGCATGTACTCCCACATCTGTACCACAGACCTCTGCCTGGCTCTGTCAGACACGGTGCTTACCTGATGGAATCTTCCTGAGGTTCAGCATTCAGATCCCCCAGGAGAAAAGCAGGGCCATCAAACTGCTGCATGCACTCCCAGATCTGTACCACAGACCTCTGCCTGGCTCTGTCAGACATGCTACTTACCTGATGGAATCTTCCTGAGGTTCAGCATTCAGATCCCCCAGGAGAAAAACAGACCCATCAAACTGCTGCATGTACTCCCACATCTGTACCACAGACCTCTGCCTGGCTCTGTCAGACACGCTACTTACCTGATGGAATCTTCCTGAGGTTCAGCATTCAGATCCCCCCAGGAGAACAGCAGGCCCATCAAACTGCTGCATGTACTCCCAGATCTGTACCACAGACCTCTGCCTGGCTCTGTCAGACACGCTACTTACCTGATGGAATCTTCCTGAGGTTCAGCATTCAGATCCCCCAAGAGAAAAGCAGGCCCATCAAACTGCTGCATGTACTCCGAAATCTGCACCACAGATGTCTGTCTGGCTCTGTCAGACAATGACAGGTGAGTCACAAACACATGGATCTGTGGACCAAAGAGGGACATTGTTCACCAGACGCATGAACAGCCATCAATTATGTGGAAATTACCTTCTCTGATGTGAAACGTAGAGGTAAAAAAGCTAACAAAAATACTAATGTTGTTGCTGAATTTTACATTTTCCAAACAGGATATCATCCTTTCTTTCAAACAATTATCAGAACACCATTAGAGAAACAGGACACACGAGATCAGGTAAAATGAGTAACATTAATAGTCTGGACCATATTTTTGGTCAAACAAGTAAATGGATATATCCAATTGTCTGACCTTGCCCACTGCATTGTGTTCATTAGTCACATAAATAATGGTGGTTGCCAATCTAAGCTGAAAAAACTGTGAAAAACGTATTCTCGAGCCATTATTGATGATGTTTCACTGACCTTACCAATAGAGGGCAAGGCTATCTCAGCATGAAGACAAATCCTCTGATGGCTGTCATCTGGATCACTCTTATTTCTGAAATCCCATAAGAGCAAAAGACTGATATCTATGATTAATAAATGAGCTACCATGATTGGGGAATTTGAAACTCCCGAATTCTGCTGCTTCCATGGTCAATACCATGATGTCAGGCTATGTCAATACCTCCACTCTTACTTTCTAATATAATGAGTATATTTAAATTTATACAATTATTCAGTTGTTAATATTGCTGCACACAAAGACTGTCCTGCATAAAATCACCACTCTTTGGAAAGTTAGTGACGATCTTTGCCATGTGAAACCTATACATATGTCTGTCCTACAGGTGGAAGGCAAGTCACCCAGGCCTCCCACGCAGTGAGAAAGGGAGCATCTACAAATTCCTTTTCCTTACAGATAAAAGACAAGCGCCTTCAACCAATCAGCTACAGCCATCTCCCTAGTTTGCTTTAAAATTGCTCAGAATATTCACATGCCGAGATTTCAGTCAACTCAGCCTGACACTAGTTTTGTACAGTTTGTCTTCATACTAGTAAATCCTCAAATTTAAATCATAACAACCTTTTTGTTTTGTTTGTGAATGGTGATTCAAGGTAATAAAGAATGAACTGTGAAATACCATAATTTATCTCAATTTGAAAATCTGATTCTCCCTTGTAACACCTAACAAAATTGTAGGTGCGACAATCAATTCAATGAATGTATTTCATTAGTGATAGATGGTAAATACCAACTTTCACTTCTGCACATGTAAAACCACTGTCAAAACTTGCCAAACTTTAGCCTTCCTGGTGTGTTTTGGTTATGGTTATTTTGCCCTCACTTTGATGCCTCACAAAAGCATAGAGACTCCGAAAAAAGAAGAAATGTAATGCATGGTTGACGTTCTCAATATTTCGACTAAGTTTCACTTGTCATCTTCAAGAGAAGTCTAAGTAAAACTTAGTCGAAATATTGAGAACTAGCATTACATACAAAATATTGAGAACGTCAACCATGCGTTACATTTCTTCTTTTTTCGGAGTCTCTATGCTTTTGTACTTTACTAAGCTAGTTGGTGGATCAACAAGATTTTGATGCCTCACCTCTTTAGCAAAAGAAAGTCCTGGTTCAGAATAGGATAACGAGAGAAAATAGCCAGTCCTTCCTCACAGCGACCTTTCCTAAGCGACCGGGCCTGTGTCATAGCAGGCTGGTAGACAAACTGTCAACAACAACAACCACTGGGTAAGCATTCTTTATAATATGATGACCATTCAACACAGCACATCAAGACACTAGTTTAACTGAAGTTCATATCACATTGGATTTGGGAAACAGAGAAATGATTTGACCTTTCAACTTACAACAACTTCCTTATTTTTCTGAGTTTCTTGTTAAGTATCTGAAAATTCAAATCTTATTTGGATCAGCTACAAAGCAATTAAATGTTAAAGTTGTACATACTGTGTGATTTAACAGAGGATGAGCTCTGCAAAGGGTTAGGTAACACAGCACTGATACAGGTAATGCTGGGTGACCTCAAATGATGATGATCATAATATGTATGTATGTAGAGGAACAGAAACGCCACCTGATAGCCAGGTGAGTATTAGAACAATAAACCCACCTGGTACTCAGGTAAATAATGATACAGGTGACTCATTTGACTAGGTCCCAGATCCAAACCACTGCCATGCTGGTAACGTACTTCTTGTAAGCCAATGATATCTGCTGCAGCTGACTGAAGTACCTGGGGCAAAACATTAACTGTGATTATTGTGCTTTTACTACCTAACATGCATGGGGCATAAGAGCAATGTATCAAAACCTACAAATAACTCTCTTCCTTTACATGAGTAAGTTACAGTTAAGTGATCAAGGTTTCAGAGTTATTATCTTCCCAACGGTAAGCTTTAATGGTGTATGTACAAATAATAATGGAAACAAAACATAATACTTATCGTGCCAGTTTTGTGATACAACATCAAAATGTTACAAAAATTAGCTTGAAGATTATATACACAAGAACTGTATGTAATGCTAGTACGTTTGAACATGATCACAGGTAAATACTGTAATAACTAATGAGACCAAACAAGGGGTAATGCTATCAGAATGAGCTTCATTTGGTCATTACACTTACTCGACCAAGAATTTTCATGCGCCGGACATAATCTTCTTCTCTGCGTTCCACAGTGAAGAAATTCCAAATATTCTGAGACAGAACTTTCAATGTAAGTTGGTCAGAACACACTTTCTTGCAAGCAGGTTCATCTGAATCACAGTCTGCTGCTCCTGTCTTGCTGCTTCCTGATTGGCTGTCACAGGTCAGCTGATCTGCCCCTTGGACGTCTGTTATATGGCTATATATATGGGTGTGGCCGCTGATGAATTCTGACATCTCAAACCTATGTGTCTCTCTGCCCAGAGTGAGGATGAACTTGTAGAGGAAACCCATGTAAGCCAGCCTCTCGCCTCTCATGGCTTCCCCGTCTGGTGTCAGCTCTACCACTGATACGGCCAGCGGGGTGAGGTCATCCTCAGAATATACTAGTTTCTGATGAACAAAACACAAACATTACAAGAATTTTCTACACAGTCCCTATCCACTGAGATTGCTAAATAGTTTTCTAACAATGAACCATTTTTCAAAGGGACTACTAATGCCTTACAGCAGACTGTGTTCAACTAGCATGGTCTGAAAATTATTGAATATGATATAATAAAAGAATGGGTTTTTTTTCCAGATTTGATTCATATTAAATATAGTATTGTCTCACTGTTTAGTTGGTGTTGATCGACACTTTCAACAACATTTCTCCCACACCACAACACTGTCTCCTTCTAGTCTGCTGCTTCCAATGAGGATATAGAACATACAATATGGTACTTAGTACAACTTAATGCCTCTACAAGCACAATTAAAAGCATTTAATGCAGTTGTGTCTGTCAATCCAGCCTCCACCTCTATCTGTCCTAAATCCTGTTTTAACAGCATTGCAAGTGTGATCTATTAAATCCAACTTGTACATAATTTTAGTTTTAATCATACCTTATGCTCCTGCATATATGGAGGCAGTTGAGACAAAGTCAAGCTGCAGAATCATTTTCGAATGATGCTGTCTACATTAAAGTTACAACTGGAAAATGTAAGCCTTTTCCCTTTAATTTAACATTGTGGTTCTTATGCAATTAGTCACCATGGATTATAATGCCTAATTTTAGCAGATGAACTGTAGACACTGTCAGTACTCCTTTAATTTTCCTCTGATATTGTGTGGCTGGATATCATTATACCCAGTAATGTAGTGATATAAATTAAGACATGACTGGAAACCTACATATTTTTTAAGATCTGTGATCTTGTGCTCCTTGTACAAGTCTGCGCTTTTCCTCTCTGTCTGCTCGCTCTGGCTTTTCAAGAAGTCCAAAGCTACCTGAAAGACACAAAAAGACATAAATTCTCTGAAGTCATCACTAAATGATTCACAGGTGATGACAGCCAATATCTAGGAAATCAAACTTTCCCTACAGTTTAATTTGGAAACAAGTGACAGAATTCCTTTCACACCAAAATATCCACTCATATTATCTTATCTTCTCAGGCTGCTGGGCTGTGTGTGTCTGGTGAAAAATGAGAAAAGAGCATGAGAAATGGCAGACATACCTTGACCACATGTTTGATTTCTGTGTCATCTGACGTTACATCTTTGAGTTCCCATGCCAGCATGCCACCATACATCATCACAGGTTCACCCATACTGTCTGTTACAGGCACACTTCTGGCTGGCCGCTCTTCTGGGGATGCAACCAAAAATTAACTCTATATATACACGTACTCAATTCAAACCAGCCTTCAATGAGCCTATGAGGCCACAGTGGCTCAGCTACGGAATTGCTTGAAATATAAATTGTGTGTGTATGAGAGCTGTGGAAAACCAACCAATAGATGCATGAGAGTTCTTACCCACGTGTTAATCTTTTTTTTCCCCCACATCTTTAATCTCATACAATTCCCACTGGTGAAAGAAACATTTTTGTAGCGCTTCGAAGCCCCTATTATTCTATGTTTTCCAGTGCTTGCAAGGACCATTGAGTTCAAATACAAACCTTCATGCGGAGGTGAATGGGTACTGTTTTGGTAACTTATTCATTCACGCTACAACAATCTGCCCTATCTTTAACCAGGCCAGCTTGAGGAGTAACCAGCACTGTGGTTATTCACTAAAACATCAACAACCTGTTGGGCCTTTACTGTAATTGGTGAAGTGGTTTATTTCAAATATATGGACTGTGATATTCAACAATGAAAAATTAGGTACTTCCAAAAACTTGGTAAAAATGAACTCTTTTCCAAGGACTTTGAAGGTCTTGTACACAATTTGACAAAATTCAAGTACCATACTTGCAAAGATTTTGAAGGATAAACAAAAACTCTCCTGGACCCACTGATATTCACAGTTAACAGAATATTTCAGGGCTGGAGAAAAGTACATCTCTGAGTCTTTTCATAATAGTGTTTGTGAAATATTCATAGCTCTCTAACGTATGTATTGCGCACACATACATGTATACCTGTAGCCCAGCTTCCACAGTGGCATTAACAATTAACACCTTTAAGGTCCTACCCTTGGTTAAACACTTGATCCTTGTCATTGTTTGACTTCACTATATCAAACGTATCCAGTTTATTGAAAACTGTCTCACACCACACAACAGCTGAGTGGTTTTCTTTTGATCCCTTCATTTCTCTCTGACAGTTCAAAGTTAACAATACTCCAGAGCTGGGGGCCTTCTCCATTCTTGTTCCAACTGTCAGCAGAACTGTGTACCTCTCAAACATAACCACTGAACTGTCAACAATGTCACTGACAAACGAAAGTCCAATGCACAGCTTAAAAAATGTGCTGGACTGGAACTGTGGAAAGCACAATAATCAACCATGTAAGTCCAAGTACTCGACGAAGTGAAAATTAAATACTTTATTTATATGTTTTTTTCAAAATTTGTTACAACATGGTACAGAAAAATATCATGGAGATTTCAGAGACAAAATAATACAAAAACACACGAGTTAATATTTTTAGTGGATGTAAGGCAATAGGGTTAATAAAACTGACAATAGATACATAGAAGTATGTTACCCAGATAAGACTAGCCTGTCAGTTGTATGATGACACCTGTACCTGGTACATACAAGCCTTGATATGGATCAGAGAACAGAGCAGGTACCCCATGGGATAAATCTACACCCCAGACAGTGAGGAGTCTCAAAAACAGGGTGAGTTCACATCTTCATCTAGGGAATACTAATACTTCAGGAGAACTTGAGAAGTGTATATTTCTGACACTTAGGGACAGTATTAGTAACAAAACCGGAATGTCTGAAATACACTTAAGAATCATCTACAAGTATTACAGCCTTCCTAGTTCCTAATGCTGACAGTACATACAGTATTACCATAATAGTATAGCACAAATAATTACAAGGACATTGTACATTGTAATGTTCAAGCTTTTGGAAAGTTCTTATTCCATTTTCAGGGTGAACAATTTAAGTTTTTGTCAAAGTTTTGACATTACCATGTGCAATGTCTTTGTCGTATCTGAGATGTACTAGTGTAAATGCCTTTTACAATGCCATTTTGGACTTCTGGTATTATTTCTAAAATCCATGAAATACATATAAGGTAACCTAATATTGGTTCAACTGAAATTTACAACAGTACATTTCACTGAACAACCAGAAAGCTGTACTTCTGAAATTGTATATGTTTCAAAGTTTAAAATATTTCTGGGAATACTGTGGTACCTTATCAGAAGCACATAATGTATAAATGGCACTCTGGAAATGCCACTATACATAAACAATTTACCTGCATATGTAACATCATTTATGATTTATTGTACTATAGAGATGGACTCCTGGCAGACTCGCGACACTAAGCAGGATGCACCAATCAGACACCAGGATGTACTCGGACCTGACTTTTACTGTGACCTGTTACAAGATAACTACGACCTGCTGTGTAAGAGCCTCATTCTGGACAAGTCTCTATACGCTCAGCTTCTCAACAGGTGCAACTTCAGCATGGCCATGATCAACAAAATCAAGGTGAGACAAGTTAACACAGGAATGTTACAGCCACAAACAGTAAGACTAGCAACCAGGGATCACAGGGCAAAATCCAACATGACAGATCACGTAGAATTCAGTCTCATAAAATTTATTTTTGGGTCACATTTACTTGTAAGCACTGTGATACCAAAACCAGTGCAAAACCCTGATGTGTTTTAAGATTCAATTGCATAATTTAATAACCACTATTACAACGTACATTGTTGCTATTAAATTTTAGATCTCTCATGTCCCCTTTTCCAATCCATGAACTTCTAACAAATTAACAATACTTTCACTAACAGTTTCACTGGCACAAACATGAAGTTTGAGGATTGGTCTACAACTAGCTCTTGTGTTTTCAGACAAGGAGGGTGTTTGCCAGGAAGGTTCAGAAGTTACTGGATATCCTGAAGGAGAGGATACATGTAAACACTGACACCATGAGGAACTTCTGCGTGTGCTTACAAACCATTGGACAAGGGCCACTCTCCACACACTTCAACGTCATCATCAAGAGGGCCTTAGGTAGGATGGTGGTGTTAGGGCTTTAGACTTCTTGAGTTTTCACTCTTTTGTGCCTTATATCATCTCAAAAACAGTAAAGGTATTTGACTTTTATCTGACACAATACTGTACATGGACAGAGACTTACATGACTGACTCACCACCGAACTACTTCTTTAATGGCAAATACAACTACACTAAGCCCACTGTTAAAATGACAATACAGGAGTTCTGAAGAAACAATAGCAATATTAAATTTAAATTTTGTGGCTTACAAGAGCAGTCTGACTCCTGAATTCCCAGGCATTCTGTAAGAATTGTACTGGACTTGCACCTTCAACGAGTACAAGACTGAGATATTTACATCACTAAATTGTCTTCATTTTACAGAAAAGAGGATCAGAGCAGCTAAGTTATCATTAAAGAAGAAACCTGGCATATTTATTACAAATCCATATGAGGACAACTTCAGACCCAAACAGGCCAGACACCAACCCGTCTACCCGGCATACAGGCCAGCCTGTCAAGTTCCAGGTGGCAGGCGATTACGCTACAGGTCTAACCTTTACAACCTGTCCCACGGCCTGTGTCAATGTTACAGCCAACAGAAGCCATCAGACCCGAGCAGCAGGAGGGAAGCCTATCCAGGGGAGACAACTCACAACTGTATCCTCTCTGATCCATTCAAGGCATACAATGTTTTAACCTTCCTTGTTCAAAGAATAGACACACAAGCCAAGCAAATTGAGGACATCAAGCAGCGATTAAGATGGGTAGAAATTGACCAATCCATGGTCAAGAAAACCATTGGTCAGACAATAACTGGCTCTGGGCCTGCTATTCCAAGACATCCCAGTTATCCTGCCTACCTTCCCAACTTGACAACGAAGCAGAAGTATAACCAAGGCTATCAGTAAATGGACTTTGGACAACATATATGATTAAATGTAACTGTTGTGTAAATGTACTTTACTATTTATCACTTGACATGAGCTACCTGTACATTAAACAATGTACCTGCTACCTTGATGAAAACCATGTCTGATGTTATTTCTGTGTTGAAAGCCCTACTAGTGAAAGGAAAACTGATATCAATTAAATGACTTGGCTGTCAATCAAAGTGTTGGTCAGGGGCTAGGTAAAAGCTGTAAAACAGACGACTTGTTTTTCAAGAAGTATGATGAATATCACACTGAAATTCCATCACAGACCTGTTCCCAGGATGTATATGTCTATTGTGTATCACCGACAAACCAATTGTTCCCTAGGAAAAGTCTAAGAATGAAAACCAGCTAGTCATCTGGGGAAAGACCCAGGCTATTTCATATGCAGCTTTTTGATGCTTGTTCCAGTAATTGCACCTGGCAAGCTCGTATCAAGCGAGGTCTGAACGAGTTTTTAAGCCATGTGTGACATCTACTGACTCACTCAGTTAAATGGTCATTAACCACAGTTGACAGATCTTGACAAATGAGGCAGCAGACTCAAATCCAGTTTGGTCTGACTGCAGCTTTATGTCACGAGTTCTGTCAAGTGTGTGATTAAGGACTGTGATATATTTGGTAATATCTGTTGTCCTTGAAGCATTTATACTATGCAGTGTAAAGAAAACGGTCGTATAATATATGGGTCAAGATGAATTCCGATACATCCAGGCCTACTTCTCACTGCGAACCATCAGAATGACACGTCAGTATTCATGGGGTCACCTTGGGTGAACAAAGACAATGATCTGCAAATACATATTTTCAGTTGGTTTCCCTCATCCTGTTTCTCTAACTAAGGCTAATACAGTCCAGTAACCCATCAAATTCAACAATGAACTGAACTATTTATTTATTTATTTGATTTTTGTTTAACACCATATGGGGTGCTCAAGAATTTTTCACTTGTAAGCTGGCCGTCTGCTTTATGGCTGGAGGAGGCCAGAATGCCAAGGACAAACCACCAAACTGTGGCAAGTTACTGATGAACTTACCCAAGTGTGACTCATAGATATCTACACTATACTGGTGGAAGACAATTGACCTTGAATCAGTGAAGAGATAACCCCAACAATCACAAAGGCTGAGTCACCCAGCTATTGACACCAAGGCTCCACGAACTGCAAGAGTTAGGAAATCTACAAATTCCCTGTTGACACCTGGGTTTGAGCCAGCACACTGCATGTCTTAGTGACTGGAGGATAAGCACCTTAAACAACTGGCCACAGAGAACACATCTCTCCTCTCTTTTTCACGAGTTGACATTTCACTGCCATGATTAGCTCCACAGTTAACTCTGCACAGTATGTACACTAGTAGATGTGATCCACAGAACTGAACTTAGAATTTCTCAAACAGGATGTTTCTGGGAATACAGTGAGGTAACAGTATTCCTGGCTTTCATGTCTGTGACAGCAAACTGATTGCTTCGTAAACATGGAATTTATGATGAAAGTGATCTTACCTCATCATCACCATTACTTCAACCCAGTACTACTATCTCTCCTGCCCAGCATTTCTCACCTTGCCCTGATGAATCAAATCACTTGCAGCAAGGATTTTTACTCACCCAGAATCCCTGCCTTAATCTCACCGCCCTCTTGACCCAAATCTCTCACGTTACAATCATGACTTTCTCTTCCATCTATATTTTCAACATGTACTTCTACATTGGTCATTTCCCGCCTCCACATGACTCACTGATTACTTCCACAAAGGATTCTTCTCTAGCATCTGTACTTGGGGCAGATCAAGCCCAGCCCCTAACCTGGACCCTTGTTACTGATACATGTGCCTCCCAAAGGATTTCAGACATGGGCTTTGAGTTGTTCTGGCGAACGAGTCATTTCTAATAAGTTCCAATGTCTGATTGATTTCAACCTATCATGTAGTACCGATTACAGCCACTACTTGACTACTATCTCATTTGCTAGGATGCTCTCCTGCAAAGGTGTGCACTGCTTGGGTTTGTGAAATTTCATTCAAAAGCATTACAGTATTACAATCTGCAAAATGTTGTGACTAGTAAACAAGGTCATGTGTAATGGCAAGCAAGCTCACTGACATAGAATGGGGAAGCCGACATTCATTTGCGGCCTGTAGCACCTGTTGCATAGACACCATGTCTGTGGAATGTTGACTTTTTCATGTGGAAAATGTGATAGGAGACAATCTGAGAGCTGTTGGAGAAGCACGCCTGGGACAGTGAGGAGACATGCATTGAACCATCACATTGTTTCAATTGCACCTCCCCAAGGCTTGTAGTGTGTACGTAAACGCCATGTATATTCTTAACTACTGCATTTACAGTCAATCATAAAATGACTTTATCACTAATGGTGGGGGCATCCTATATGACAATGATGTAAAGCCTCTGGGCAAACCAAAGGCCTGTGGCAAATTACCCAGAGGGCTTTGCCACATAGGATAGACAGCTATATGCGTTTCATATTTATGGAAGATGTAAATAACTGTTCTTGATTGCATCACTAACACACGAGCTTCGACAACTGCTGATTGTCACCTCACATTATAAGAACCGGTTTCTACAAATGTTCAAATCTAAGACTCGCCACGATATGGTTGAGATATTGCCGAGATTGGGCTAAGCAATAGTCATTCGTGTCTAAGGCTACATGGATTTGAACCTTCACCTTCTATGTCCATGTAATTTAAAGACAAACACCTTAACCGTTCGGCCACGAACTACTCCCGATAACCTTACGAAATAAGGTTGTTCTTTTGTGTGAAAGATAATGCAAAACGACGACTGTAGTGGGAAAAAAGTGTCAAAACTACAGGAACAAGGAACGGTAGCGAGAACTGACCCTTCCATAATAAGGAGAAAGCATACCATCGACATTCTGCTTGAGTCGTTGTTTTCTCCGCTCGACAGTGTGACTTACGTATGTGCCTGCAGCCACAAAACACAAACATAAAAGAAAAGTTATCACAGGCTGAGTAGATGCCAGTAACATAACCAACCATCGGCTTAAATATTGAGAGAAAAACTTCTTTTCCTTGAAACCGAAAGCTGAAAACCGGTCAACTTTAGTCCCGCGTGTTTCCTTGGATGATTATTTCTTCGTAATACTATCAAAATACAATATGAAGAACTAAAACTAAAAGATAATATTACAAAATCATGAAAATTTATAAATATTCCCGACCATTTTCTCAGTTACTTTTAAACCTTAAAACATTGCGCTCAGAACACATGTTGGGGATGTAGCTCAGTGGTAGAGCGCTCGCTTCGCATGCGAGAGGCCCCGGGTTCGAACCCCGGCATCTCCACAAGTTGTTTTATACCAACCGTCTGTTTGTAGCCCACTTCAATTTTATAATTTTTTTTCGCGTCTCTCCAAATCTCAACAGACTATCATAAGTGTGCACAACACATCACATAATGTGAAAAATGTTTTTTTTATGGTTACCAATTGGCTTTGACATAAACATTTGTTATAATGCACATAAATGTCAACTTCACACAACCAGCATGGCCTACCAAGGCGATATTTACCTTAGAGTGACACATACTGTTAAAATGACAAAATTAACATCAACACTAACCAAGGATAACAACATGCTATTTTTTTCATGTTGACCAGAGCAACATAAAAGCAACTTTAATAACATGAGGACCAAATCAATTAGATTGGTTAAGATAAAATACAGTGCAATACATAAAGGTTTCTAATTATTATAATTAGAATATTACCATTATTAGTCAAATGGCCTATTTTTACTGCTATCTTAAGGAGGTAAAACTACCTGAAAATCACACATGCCCACAAAAATACCAGTGTGTCCTCACTACCACTGGTGCCATTCACTCACCCCCAATCATCATTATTTGTAAAGATACAAAGATTTGTGCTTTGTCCACTTGATGTCATTAATCAATTAAAAATGTTTTTAAAGATCTCTCAAAGGTTGCTTTTTTAAAACTAGCAGAATTGACACCCTAATATCACAGAATTTATTACCAACCTGCTGTACAAGCTGTTTTACAGAGGGATAATTGGTTGGAGAAATATTGTCTGAAGTTATATGTGATTTAACTTCAATCACAACAAAGTTCACACCATTTTTACTAACTTAGCAAAGGTGGCTATTTAGTTGGCTGAAATTACCATGAAATTACAGATGATTTACTGTAGATGTGAAAACATACAGCAGTATCTGACTTGATGGGCCAATATTCAGCTCTATATTTGATAAATGCGAAGAACTGTTGATCAGTTAAAATCTCTCTCAACCACACACACACTTTTCTCTTCCCAAAGACTAATTAAGCCACCAACAGATTCCAGATGCCTCCCCCCTCCCACCATATTTTGAAAACAGTAAAAATGCTATCACATGGGAACATGCCTGGACACATCAACTGCCAACTGGCAGCCTTAAATCACTATGAATTCATATATCATCAATAAGATGGAAATTCTAAAAAAATAATGATGCATGATCTGCTAATAAGCAGAAGTGTTCTGTTTCATCCATGAGAATATGATATGCCCCAAGCTATTTACCTTGAGATCGGTTTGGTATATTTTGGTATCTGCACAAGATAATGCCCTAACAGACAAAAGACACACAAAAAAGCCAAACAAATGGATAAATTGACAAATTTGTAATGTTCATGCAAGATTTGCCTCCAGTGTTATGAGTTGGACTTGATGTCCTGAGCTGTGATGCAATACAGATAGAAATTAACCCTTATTAATGCTAGTTACACCCAATAAATTCAACTGACAACAAGACCCAGCTCTTGAACATGTAAACTTACGATTCATTCCGACTATGGAGATCATAACAAAGAAGAGTACTAGGTGTTTACCAGTAATCAAACACTTGAAATCCATGGGGGTACATTACAAAACATCCAAACCATGGGTATAAGACATGTTAACAACTTCTGAGCTGACAAATTTAAGGGCAGTTTAAATGCCCTTTAAATGTAGAAGCTAACATATGACCATTAGATTATAAAAAATGGCTTCAACACTGCTGAACACTTGCTGAGACTGATTTTGACTGCTGTTTAAGGCCATACTCCAGATGTTTTCACTTACATGATGACAGCGGCAGATAGTGAATAGGGCCCTCATATTACATGATGAACAAGAACTGCTGTGTCACACATCTTTACCATAAAATTCACTTCCAATTAAAATTCCCAGAAATCTTAGAATGCACAGCAGAAAATAATATACCCTCTCTCACCGTAAAGATCAAAGTTCGGTAAAGAGACTGATTATAGCTTAAATCTTTTCATAAATGTTACACTAAAGTCAGTATCCACTGTAACATCACAGCAAACACCTTAAAATGGTAACTCTAGTGACACTTCTGTTGACCACTGATATGCCATGTTTAAAGACAAGAGAAGGCATATAAAGCAGGGTGAGACACCTTCCACATCATCATCATCCCATTATGGAGGAGTAGGTTGGGACCTTTGCCTTAATTGTCACTAAGGCCTCCTACAACAAACACAACATCTCCTCAGTTATGATTCAGCATCTTTCATATTCCATATTTTTAGGAATGTTTTAATGGAAACAAGTAGAAATTTAAAAATCAAAAACATGTTAAAAGTTAAACGGTGTATCAAAAATTGTTCAAGATGGGAGGACTTTCCTGATAAATGAATCAGTGCAATGAAGCTCACCACACTCTCTTATTAGCTATTAGACATTCAGTGCCTGAGAACTTACCCTTCCTCCATTTATTTCTAGCTTTTGTAAAACATCTGTAATTTTCTCCTTGAATTTCTTATCCATCATTCGCTTTGATATCTGTAGAATTAACATATTACAACATGTTTAATTTTTCATTCATAAAAAGTTGTTAGTAAGATCAAACAACAAGTAAACAGACGGCTTGAGAATCATCTGATTTTGTTCAAGCTATAAGATTAAAGTATTGACACTTTTACATTCAAAACTACTTACTGAAACAAGTAAAGTCTTGATGTGTGGATTCAAGGCTGGTCCAACAACATCACTCAGCTGCACTAATGCGTCAAGGCCACCTTCAAACACTGCAGCATCAGAGTGACCCTGGAGTAGATAAGAGCTTCAGTAAGCATGTAGATACATTGGACTTCACATGTGGTACAGCTCACGCTGAGAAAGCTGTCAGGGTCATTGAAAAATAATTAGATGCTAGCTTTCAATTTTGTCCAGAAAGTCTAAGACAACTCTTAGTTTTAAAATAAAACACCCTGAAGTTAATTCACAATTTTAGCAAAATCAGCAAACTATTTCAAAATTAAGACTTTGAATTAATTCAGTAAATAAGTATTACCAGTGCTGCTCGTATACAAGGAGCGATTCTTGGCAAGATGGGCAGTGTCTTGTCAACTGCATCAGGAACTTCTAGTAATTCTTTAAAACCAGCTCTTGCAACAAATGTGTAAGGATGTACAGTCTCTCTTAATCCCTTTGAAGAAAAATAAAGACAAGAATGAATACAGCAACATGCTCTGTGATCCAACACTAATACACAGTAAAAAGCTTGTTCAATTATAGGTACATAAAATCAACAAGAGCTGAAGATTAAACTACTCATAAATGTTATGCAGGTGAACAATAAATATCAAGATGCAACAACTTACATCAATCCACTTACATGCAATACTCTCTAACCCATTTGTCAAAGATTGAAAAGAATAAAATTTTTTATTGTTATTATGTTATTCCAGACCTGTTTTGAATACTTGTTCTTAAAATCAAATGAACATCAAGCACATTATCTACATGTACAGAAAGTTTGGTGACACTTGATCTATAACAGTAATAATATCATCATAAACATAAACACTGTACCAGGGTTTGGGACATCAATGTACATCCTTTTTTCCATTAAGGAATTTGTAAATTGTCAGACTTGCCTCTGCTAAAGTCACAAAGACAGGGTCAAAGGGCACCTGTTCTGGAGGGGTGTCCCAGGCCAGCTTGTGTTTCACAGAACCGTGCTGCAATCTGGAATAATATTCCTCTACCATATCAACAAGGGATATCCTATTTCCTCAACCTTTTCACATATGTAAAAGCAACTTTCAGTGCAATTTATGCATATTATTTAATTTGATTCTGGAGACAAAACTACATTCGTTGGATTGGACAGTTTAAGGTAAAGGTAAGAAAAGACCTATTGTACCATATGACCTGTCACAAATGTTAGGCAACTATTTCTGATTACATTTACTCTAACGTGGGTGTCTACAAAAAGTTTCAAAAAAAATTATTTACACTAGATGTACGATAGGGAAAATTGAGGAGCTGGAAGGTTTTTAATTTATGAAGCTCCTGCTTGAAAGAGAGGTCGTTTGTACCTCCAGAACACAGCGAGGCAGGCAGTTGGTAAATTAAATTGAAGAAAATTCATACAGCAGAACTGCAAGAAAAGAGTTCGAACTCGAAAGCTCCCTATCACAGTAAGATGTAACTGTTACATAAACACAGCGAGACTTCACATTACAATTATTTGTATATTCATGTCTATTTCATAATTTCTGTTCATCATTGTAATTACGCTGTGCTGAATATTCCAATGAAATTGATTGGTGGAGGAAGAACTAGACCTAACAATGTACCTGACAAGCCTCCTGACATAACAGCAAAAGTTGGTTTCACATGACTTGCCAACATGTACTTAAGGGCTAAATGATCCGTCTATGGGCTAGCCACGACATGACTGAGTCATTGCCAATGTGGCGTTGAGCCATAATCATTCTCTTTTATGCAGCTCTATTTTTAAATTGTTCCTTCAGACTGTAAAGCCTTTCTTCATTGTCATAATCATCCTTATTTCTCCTTACATAGTATAGTTTGTAGGTAATGGTTTAAGTTGTAGATCTTAGATAGAGGAATGAATGTGTGTGTGAATGGGCATTCTGTGAGGGGCTCAAGGAAATTGGTCCTGTACTAACTGAATCTCCTTGTTAAATTAAATATTATTATTATTACTGTTCTTATTATTATTATTATCATTATTCATTCACTCTACCTAAGGAACAAATCATGCAAAAGCAAACAAAGGAAGTATGAAGCATATGTTGGTCTATTTTGGGGCTTTGAAGATCCTTCTGAATATACTAAACTATATGACCCTATAACCAAAACACAGAGGATGACACTTACCTGCACGGCACTCCACCATTGGCATAAATAGCAGCAAAGGCTGACTGACTCTTCGGGCGTGCAGAAAACTGAAACACCACACAGTGATTGTCAGTACATCATGAAGGTAAGGAGGGGTGCAAAGGTTTCTGCTTCCTCCCTTCTCTTTATGCCAAATGATCAAGGACTATGAACTCAAGAGATAGGCAACTGCTAAAGCCACTTCTCTCGGACAGCTAAAACATTTGTGGCTTTATCAGACGTGTAACAAAAAGAGTTGCAAGACATGAAATCACTTATTAGGTGATCAGATTATCACCTATGTTTAATGACCTGAACTTTTATCCATGACTACCAGCATGGCCCACATTTTCACTGATTCTTCATGAGAGTTTTAATGATTTTAGAATTTATTTATTTATTTGATTGGTGTTTTATGCTATACTAATGAATATTTCACTTATACAATGGTGGCCAGCACTTAGGTGGGGGGAACCCCAGCAGAGCCAGGGTGAAACCCACGCCCATCTGCTAGTAGCTGGCGGACCTTCTCACGTATGGCCAGAGGTAACCAGCCTGAGCTGGACTTGAACTCACAGCGAACGCATGGGTGAGAGGTACCTGGGACATTACGCCGCATTGGTGAGTTAACCTCTTTGGCCACAGAGGCCCTCCAATGATTTTAGAAAGGTGCTTGGGTGTATCAGCACCAAAAGTAACATCTTATAACACTTATTTGCCTCCAAAAATGCATTTTCTGGGGTAAAATTTTAGGCGACGTATTGTAACTCTTAGGCAGAAATGGACGGAGGCTCGACTGACTCATGTCCATGCATGCACACTTTACACTAATACAATTCAATAACTTCTTACATGAAATGCATATCAAGTGAGTCCGTGAATCAAGTGATTGTTACATGTATGTGTGAGTGCTTGAGTGACTGAGTTGAGATGAGTTGACTTCAGATGAGAACAAATGAAATGAGTTGAACTGAGTTGTATAATGGTGAGTGCATCTGCGAGGCGTTGTATTTGTAGTTTTGATGGTGAGCCTAAATGTAGTCAACTGTCATCTCGTCTGCACTGGCAGTGTGTCTAGCTGTGGTGGAACATGGGGAATAGCTGTGCTCATTCTTGTAGCTCAACATATACATATTTAGTGAGTGAGTCAGTGCTCGGGGTTTAACGTCGTACTTAACAATATTTGAGTCATATGACAACAAGGAGTCCTTCTGGTGTGTGCAAATAGTGTGTCCTGCTGTGGCAGAGTGAGTCCATGTCGCCAAAGTGCTGCCGCCACTGGAACATCATGCGGAAGACACCAGACATGACATCCCACCCAGTCACATACTGACACCTGGCCGAACAGTCCTGTTCCTTGGTCTAACCTCTCAATGCTGAGCCCCAAATGAGGCAGCAACAAGTACCATTTTCAAAGTTTTTGGTATAAAGTCTTCACTCTGAACCTGGATCTCCCGACCTCGAGGTAGACCGCGGAGGCCGTCTGAATATTTAGTTCTGTATGATTATCAAAAGGTCTTTTCAGTACAATCTTCACTGATCACTTTCGCAACCTGAAGAAATCAATTTATAGGCCTTTATCTCTAACCGAAAACCATTCAAGTAGAGTTTACTAAATATTTTTTGGGCACAGAAGGTTTTGAAATATATAATTGTAAAAAGCTGCTTGAGACAATTTTTTGGTTAACACCTTTTTGTAAGTATTTCTGCCATCAACAACTGAGTTGTACTCTTGTACTTGATCACTAGGAACAGAGACCTGAATATAACCATGCCTTAATGCATTTACTCAGCACTTTACACAATGCAAAACATTGTTTCCGTGCTGCAAAGCACAGAATCTTTAAGAGACACACAAATGTTTGCTATTTCTATTTTCAGCTCCAATTTTAAACCTACTACCCACTGTCCTTTTATATCAGGCAATTACAATAACACCACCATATATATGTCATTTTGTTCAGAGCATAAAGCAAGGGCCTGGTATTGTGTGATTGTACATGTTGGTTGATCTCGTACACCGGTGTGATAAATAAACATCTAGAAGATATCATTAAATTTAAACACAGTAACAAGAAATAAAAGAAATAGTTTGTAAACGTACAGGATCTACAGTTTTGGGGTTCAGCTTGTCTGATGGCTTGGCTGGTTTAGGCTTTGAGGCTGCTTCACTTTTCTTCACTCCACTGCTGGGCACTGTTCGTGCGCCTCTTGACCCAGAGGATACATGAGAAGTTGTGCCACTTTTAGCACTGCTGGAATTGGAGCTTGCCATGTAGGGTGCTATCAACACAGCTCTTCTACAGCTGAACTAGAAATCTCTACTATCAGCTGCTTACACTCTGCCACCTTCCAGTCATACCTAAGAGACAAAATATTAAGTATCACATATTACGACATTTGCCTTTCCATTCACTTTCTGATTGTCTGTGAACAAAACACTACATGTGTTGAAGAATTCTATCCAAACATGTTTGAACACTAATTTTATTCAAACACATTTTCCTGTGATACACCATATATTAAAATTGATAGACCACAAGAATCAGGGTCAAGTGAGTCTGTCAGATAGATATTAGTCCAAGGCTGCTCACAGATTGGAATTTGCATTACAAATGACACGGTCGCCAGCAAAGCTCAAATTCCATATCTGAGGCCTGCACTATACTCAACACTTCACTTGCTTGAGGCAGCAACATGCAGATGACGCAGTGAAAGATAACATGGGAAGGGATAGGAAAATGAAAAACATTGGACAATATTCTGAGAACTGCGACTGACAATAGCCAGAAATTACAGTATGTTTTACTAGGAACAATCTGCATACCATATGTAAATTATGCATGTTTACGATACCTAGTTTTGGACTTATGAGGCTTTGAAACAGAATTCCCTTTCAACTTGCATGATATTTTGACAATGTTTTCACCGCCTTGTCTCAGCGAACATACTGGCACAAGTAAAACCGCTAATGCCCATATGTCCACGATCTTAAATAAATCTCCTCCCCAGAAACACACGTCTACATAACATGTTACTTAGCCCATTTTAGGTAAATTTATCGTTGAGAGTGGTATCCTCGAGGGATAACTGCCGGAAAACTTCCATTGTTGAAATGCATTCAAAATGTCAGTGTTTTAAGCTGACCAAGAAGGAGTCATTTTGGACGAGATTTAGGTAAGCAGCTGAGACTGGAATAATTTAGATAGGCTAAATAAAATGGTATGTAGTCACCAAGGTTTCCAGGGAGTAGTTTTATTGTAGCTAAAGCTGACTTAGGCTTATGTTTGGCATGTTTCTTGGACTTACACGGCTGGTCTAAATCAGATCGTATTGCCGCATGGCAGATTGTAGAACAGGCTTCACATGGAATTCAGGCAGCTACATCATTTATAATACAAATTCCTGTTGAATTAAATGGACATGTAAAACTGTTATCTTAAGACCCGTCTGAACGTCAAAATGTGTTTCAAAATTCAGCTTAAGACTGAAGTGTCTTTACAGACTCTTCTGAGTACGCTACCCCTACACGCTCCCAATCAGCATTGAAGAAGTCTCCCGAGATCACGTTGGTTTTGGACAAGACAAGGTGGGGGCTCTCGCACCCAACAACAGCAACAGCATTGTTAATCTCCGTGAAATCACGGGGGATTTGTAAAGAACTGGTAGAGCTATTGTTCGTCGCTGACGCACTTTTCGATGTCCAATGAGAAAAGATCATCTTTCAATGAATTGACGTGACCCTACCATGTGATATCACCCTCATGCTTACTACTGCCAATCACCGTAGTTCGCGAGAGCCCCACCCTTCTCTCGTCCAAAACCAGCGTGATCTCAAGAGACTTTTGCAATGCCGATTCGGTTTATTAGGCATGTGGGACTAGACAGGATTAGGACAACAACAACACCATGACATGTCAACAATTGAAGTCAAATATCAACATTTGAAGTTTGAAAATAGTTTACAGCTCACCACTGGCAATGCTACATAAGCGTAACTCTTAAGCGTGGTGCACAATCAACTGTTTGTTACAGATTCATAAATCCTAATTCTAATCGAGTGTTTTCATCGTTACCTGCCAGATTCCGGTTTTTTCTTCTCACCCATTTGCCGCCATATTGTTTAAATCTCAATGCATTCTGGGATAAAAAGTATCCCCGTTGCTAACGATGGTGTGTTCCTACACTAAACGTGATTTGCAGACCTAAAATTTTAATGTTTTCGTTCAAAAAAATAGAAAAATCTTTGAAATTTTATCTACCTGTTTAATGACTTCTGTCATGTTAAAGAAGTCCTTTAATCTATCGCTACAATCCAGAACTATTTTTGGCGCGCGTATGGTTTGTTGTTTACGTAGCTGTTGTCCGGCCAGTAGATGTGACATACGAACATGTGCCCGCAGCTTGTATGCTGTCAGCGTTTTAGTTTTTCTAGACAGTTATTCTAGGTTTTTGAGTATGGTCATTTCGTAGAAAATACAGCAGACACGATGGACTCAAGCATAAGACAGCTGTTGTCACTGGCACAAAGAAATATTGGTAAGCATAGGTTTGCCATGTTCAGATTTAGAATTCTAATTCATCATGTTTAGTCTGACATTACTCTCTCATTAATTAATTTACACTCCATTGTGTGATATGACTGTGGTGAATTACTGGGACACGAATTGAATTAACATCAACATTACAAACTTACTTTCTCAAATCAACTGTAATAGTGGTAGGTCTGTAAAGCTGAATTGACAATACCACAATTACACTTAGGACCAGAATTCTGAAGCTCTCGCTTTGTGGGGTGTAACTTAACGCTTGCCCGCTTGCCAAATGCTAGTGAAATTGGTATGACAACATTTTGTATGATGTCAAGAAGGGTCATAAATGAGTTGGACAGTCTCCAACTTTATCGTCAAAGCATGTCACAAAACTGAAACGACTTAGCCATAGCGCCACAATTCCAGCTACAAGTCCGTGAAAAACCATGTCAGTCCTGTCACAGCTATCCATGGACACACAGCAGACTGTGCAAACATCAGCAAAATTTTAAAAAATGAAGTGAATAGTCTCAAATAAAACCTACATACCTCAAGAAAGGAATCCGAAGAATATGTAGAGATGTAAATTGTGGCTCAAAACTTAAAAATCAGTACATACTGTGTCAACAAAGTCACATCAAACATAGGGGCTTGTGGTCATGTTGATCATATTCATTCCTGGCAACGGAGATGAGGCAGTGGATCATTTTTTGACTAAATACCAATTATAGCCAAATCCCAGTAGCCCTTCTATGTCTTTATTAGATTAATAATGAATGTTGTGATAGAACTAAACAATCAGAACAATTTGTTGAGATGTTTAAAGAAGAATAGGCACGTGACATTGATCAAGAGTGAAAGCAAAAAAAAAAAAAAAAAACTCTACCGATACATACATACCAGTACAATGGTACCTCACTATAAAACATAGCACGAAACTGTTAGATATAACCCCAAGTCGTGTCCTCACCAAAAATGCAGGGTGCTTCCTTCTGAGAAGACTTAAATATGAAATGACAACAGCTACAACGGTCAGCAAACAATGATTTATAACAAAAGCATGTGTTAATAACGCAATATTATTAGTTGCATTTCCCAGTGGCGCGTGTAAACCATTGCTTATGTGGCCGGGCTAAACAGCTGGGGATTTGAACCAGTGATCTTGGATTTTGAGTCCACGTTTCTACCACTAGACTAAAGGGAAATTACCTCCAGCCCAGGAGTAGATAGTGCTTATATTTCACCCTGTTACATTCACCCCCTCTTTTTCCAAGTCACGTCCTGGTGACTTCCCAGGAAAGGAGATTCAAATACAGACAAAATCCAAGAAAGCATCGCGGCCTGCTATATAAGACATCCCAGCAACCTGCTCGCAACACTAAGTGTGACCGGGCTAACCAGCTGGGGATTTGAACCAGCGATCTTTGGATTTCAAGTCCATGCTTCTACCACTAGATTGAAGTGAATTCCCTCCATTCCAGGAGTAGAAAGCGCTTATATTTCACCCTGTCACACTTATTTGGTATTTGAGGTTTAAAGAGCTGCTTTGGTTTCAAAACATCTGTGTCTTAAAAGCAAGGTAAATTGATAAAGACTGGGATAGTCTGAATTGCTTTCCTAAATTGTGAAAATGTTGCAGCGAATTAAAACCGATATTGTAGGTTTTGTCAGATTATATGGAAACAAAATATTTCTCTTGCTTCCACTTGGCCTGCTGTGACATCAGCCTTGAACACATGAGGTCCTCAATCACTGACGTGTGTACCCATATGATGCTGCCCTTTCAAACGCCCTTGACGTCATCCCAGTGTAATTGCCTTAATCAACATCACATCTGTCTGATTCGATGTCATACAGGGAGTATTATCACGTCACATCAGGAAAATTTTGTGGACACAGCCGAAGATGTTGTTTTTTCAATGAATCTTCAGTTATATGGGCTAAAAAGGTTTATACATCAAAATCCTTTTGAAACATGGTGTAAGGCTTACTCTGTAGGATTTCTTTCATATCATTATAATATTTCGACACAATTTGTATTCTGACCAGAGTGGCACCAAAGATTTCAATTACTGTATCTGACTGAGTACTAACAAAGTGAAAAGATTTTTCAATGAATAATGGCACAGATTTCGATTCCTGTCGCTTATGGCTGATTTCAGATTTGCATCATGTAGGACAACGTTTTTGTTTTTGATGCAACATTACATTTGTGTGGAAGAGCCCAAAAGGTTGTGAATTACTAGAAATCAGATGAAGGAATTAAAATCTGCACATTTCCAGATGACGCTTATAGCTTTAATCAGATTATTGAATGCTTATAAGGGCGAGGTGTGAAACTGCACAGTGCGACATCGGGCTTACCGTCATGTTGACATGTTTGATTTGAGATGAGCTACGTCATGTCAGTCAATCTTCTCGACATGAGTCCATTAGTCGCCAGTATACAGTAATTGGGAAAGATAACCCAGTGAACAGAGCCGGAGAAAAAAAATATACCATTTATTTGAGCATCGCTCAATAAAAGCTCACGACATTCTGATTATAAAATAAAGAAGCAGGGGATCCAGAGATAAGCTTAACAGGGCCTACTTCAAATATTCATGAAAGAATCGTCTCGTTTGTTACTCTATTTTCTATGTAAATCAAGAGGTTACATCCATCAAAATATTTTCAAATTTCTTTTAATAAATGCTTCAGGTGCAAGTTTGAGAAAATCTATATTTCTTAAAAGACTTGCACTTACCGGTAGCAGAAAGATATGCATACTCTCATAAATTAATAATACCGTGGTCTAAGTCAATGAAGGACAGGAAATAAATGATAAAACATGAATTTTATTTATCATTTTATTTCTTCTCTCTTTATCCGTTTCACTCCAGTAATGACAACTGGTGATATAAGTCTTAAATGCATGAATGTTGATTGAAGCAGGCGGTGATTTTAATTCATTACAGGTTTGATATACATGTGCACAATTGATCTAGTAAATATTGTTGCATCACAACATTAAGGCAAGCAAAATCAAGCATTGGCAAGCAGTTTTTATTGCTAGTTTGCCCTGAGAGCAAGCGTCGAAAAATGTTAAGTTACACCACTGCAATGGTCCATGATGTGCTCTGAGTGTTTCCTTACCTGTTTGTACTCAAACCCATACAATCTCACCTCTCCAAAAGTTAAAGATAACATGCTGGTGGTGCTAGATTTAGGTTTTGAGGTTTTGTAAGCCTTTCATTGTGATCAATATGTTCTGATGCCTGGAATGTGAAAAATTAATCTAAAACAAAATCTTCAGCTGGGAAAACACTGAACAGTGACAGTATTATGGCCAGGTGTGAAAAGCTATCAATTATTCATTGAATGTACATTGTATTTTAAAATTCAAAGTGGCTACAGTTTTACAGTACATCAATTTCATTTAAGCAGTTCAGCTATCATTTGCTGGTAGGCACATATTCACCGTAAGTTATAATTATCATGTAGAAAATGATTTGTTGCTGTATTGAATTGTTGTTATTTTTAATTCTTTGTTAATGATTTGGATGATTACATTGGTACTCAAAACGGCAGAACAATTAATGTTACAATAGAACTGTTCATGGCTCTTTGCCTTTTGATGAATATCTTACAAAGAGTAAGGCAGTCAGTAATATTACCATTAGTCTTTTTCAGGAATAAGCATTACAATAATTGTAAATCATGTTCTCATACAAATCAGGAAATCAGAAATGTTCAGCGTTGCAAGAAGCATATGAAGCCTTACGTCATGTTGCCCAGACAAAGCCTACTGTCGATACACCAGAATCATTTGGCCAGGATCTGTATGTGATATGTGCAGAAGTGGCCTTGCAAGTAAGTGGCGGTTATAAATCAGCTGCTTTATAGTTATACGTAAGCTGGCAGAATATCAGAATTAGAATTCGTTATGAAGTTAAAGAATCACCGATAACATGTTCAAGTGTTTTTTGGAATAAAATGAAATCATTTTGATGAAATTCCTGGTTGTATTTTCTGTGTATGTGTTGTAATGTTTTATTCCTCTTGTTTCAGCATGGATTACCAGATATCTCCAAGGAGTGTTTGAAGATGTTCTTCATGAAGACACCAGCAGCAAACCAGTTTTTATGCAGAGCATATCTCTGTCAGGCTCAGCTACTTGCCCCAACCACTGCAGCCAAAACTGTATGTTGACCCTGGTGTGACATTGTTTACCCGTGTATGCTTCAATTTATTTTCAAAAGATTCTGATAATCTTGTCAAAAGGAAGTAAACTAAGAAAACAAAAGGCAAATGACTGCTGTTGAATAATTATTGCAAGTTTTTTAAAATGTATGAAAATTTAATGCAGCATAAAAAACTGTACCTGTCCAATTGAATTTCTTTATACACAGACATGTTTAAAATAATGGCATATAAATTGTTTCACTATTTTTATTAAGCACAATACTTTTCGTGTCTTTTTCAGGAACAGTTGGAGAAGTCAGTGGTTTATATTTTAAAGGCCATCTCCTTTGCTAAAGAGAATCCAAGGTGATAAAATATTGGTCTGTTGTAACAGTTATACTTAGGCCTGTGAAACTTCTCATCATGATATTTTTGGAAAAACTGATGTTGGTGATGGGGTAATTTTTATTTTTCATTATCACTATATAGCTGGAGTTTGTGATGATCTCATCTTTTACAACAATTTCTGGCAAGAGTGAAATATAATGAGTTCTTAAGATGAGTGTGTGAGGGGGAGGGTGGGCAACAAGGAAAGCAGTGAGAATATCCTTATGTTATTCTTTCTTTTCGGCTGGATTGCGAAGCAAACTCTGGCTTATAGACAGGTGAAGCCTGGGTGGGTGGCTGGTATCACCAGTTCAGGTTAAAGTTCCTGGTCAAAGATTTGGAAAGTCTGTTTATCCACTAATTGGGTGAGGCAGTGCTAGAAGGGGCATTGGAGAGCCCGCACAGTAGATAGGCAAAGGGATTCACACCATTTGACATGTAGCTATAAGAACTAACACTAATCATACCTAATCATACCTAGCTTTGAAGCTTGGATCAATTAAAATGTTCCCAATTTTGAGAAAGACATAATAATTGTATCGCCATGCTACATTGTATGCTATTAAAATGCTAAATTTAGCGATAAAACTTTATTGAAGTGTGCATTGAATGAATTGATCAATTTATAGTCTAAACTTATTGCATGAAATTCAGTGCAAAAAAATATAAAGATCAATTATTGAAATTTTAAAAAAAGAAAGAATCAAAACTTACAAGTTTAGATTTAACTTGAATATAAGTGGAATTACACATGGACCTGTAAAGGACAAGCTATGTACATGTACATTTTTCAGTAGTCTACAATTTCTGAATCGCCTATTCTGTCCACGTCATTGAAATGAACATTTCTGATACATCTTTTGTGTTCATACTTCTGGTTTCAGGTATCATTTTCTCGTGTACAATGCCTCCGTTTTGTACTGGCAGTTCTGCCGTCCATTTTTGAAGCCCAATTTCCGCCAGTTCCTGGCTCGAAGTCTGCACCAGGTGGTTAAGGCTCTGGATGATATGGAAGATACTGACTATGAGTGGAGAGCTATGCTCATGATGTAGGTTTCATTTGTGTTGTTACTGAAAAAAAAGAAAAGAAACTTTCCACATTATTCTGCTATCATTTGCTTTCCTTGGCTCCACATAGGAAGTGAAGTCTTGAACCAAGAATGATTGATTGATGGCCTCTGTGTGGCTGGTTGCACAGTGTAAGACCACTTGTTTTCAGCCAGTGTTGTGTTCATGTCTGTACGTCAGAAGTGGGAAAGTTTGTTAGTGACTTGTCAAATGTGGATGGTTTACCTGGCACTCCAGTTTGCCAGATCTATTAAACTGACAGCAATCATATAAGTGAAAAATCTTACAATTAGCAGCAGTCAACTAAATAAATAAGTAACTAATATCCATTGCATATTTTAATACAGTAAAGCATGGTGTAATCTGCATTTTCTTGTCATCACTCCATATTTACATATACCACATGTTATCATGTGTTAGACACTTGTTGCAAGATTGCACATTTCTGTGTGACCGTGATATAAACATTGGTCATTCATTAAAAAGTGCCCAGTTATTTGGTGTAATATTGTCTCTTCTGCTCCCAGAGCTCTGATTGACTGTCACCTGGATGCTGGTCGCCGTAGCGATGCCTCTCATATCGCTGTGGCAGCTGCCTCCTTCATCAAACAGAACGTACCACATCTCTACAAGAAAATTTTTGGACTCATGGTGAGTGGATTTGTTCATGAACATCACATTTAGCAACCTGGCAAGGACGTTGGGGCCAGAACCTTTCTGAATTTTTTTCTTATTCAGTTGTGGTGCCATGTGACATATTGTAATTTTATGATTACCCAAGTTCAGGTTGATTGATTCCTCTGTTGTTCTTATGTTGCCATATGAAATTGATTCTTGTTCTGTGTGATTTAGGGAAGCAGTATGGCACCTTACAAGCAGTTTCACCTTAGTTGTACATGTGCAGTATGAAAAACACCAGTCATTCCACTCTTATTTTCTCTCTAGGTTCGTCATCAGTTGGTTGACTCTGCAAAACTGACCAAGGATCTTAAAAACCCAGAGCTGGCAGTCTATTACAAGATTTGCAAACTAAAATTGTGAGTCATTTTCTTCATATCATTCAAAAGACATTAAACATATTTGTGATGTTGCAACAACTGTATTAGCCTTTTTGAATGAATTCATGTTACGTGCAGATTTTTATTTTGAACAATCCGTAACTGTTGTCTTTTGGTTTTGTCTTTTGCTTACATTGGCTGTAAATGTTGTGTGTCAGATCGCTGGACCAATCAGAGAGCCGAGACTATCACCTGGACATAGAGCAGATTCTCTACCAGCTGGGTGTGATAATGGATGAACCCAGGGTTGCCCCCGAGCCCAAGGGCAAGGGCAAGAGGACGGCCTCTACAGGGAAAGGCTCACCTGGGGGAGAGGAAGAAAGGTTAGTGAGCACCTTTATAAACTTCTCTGAGGGCCAATCTGGTGTTGAAGAGTTATTCTGTTAAACCAGTATTCAGGGGGAGAACATAAATCTCATGTTTTAGGGTTAAAACATACATGTATGTATATGTTTTCATAGATAGACTGTGTACTTTCCTTTAAATCTAGATGAAATGAAATTATTTATATCAAAGTGTAATCAGTTTTTTAGGATAAGCTCATAATGTCTGCTTACCGTTTAAAGAGTTGTTTTCATGCTATATATGTGTTGTCCAGACATGAATTCAAATTTGACACTGAATGTACGCTATGTCTGTAATTAGGAAAAGTCCATCAAAAAGTGGACGGCGTACTCCCACGCCCACCAGTGCCAAAAGAGTGTCCCAAGATTGTGATGATAAGTGAGTCTGTCACAAACATTTCAGTACCTGTTGTCCTCACCTGTACTTAATATGTGATCTGACACAAGAACCCTCATGGCACACACCTTTTGTCTCTGGAGACTTGAACATAATCCATTATTGTTGTTGGTTATGGGACGTTGATCTTTTCAGGTTAAAACCAGTGTGAGGAGTATTTTGGTGGGATGCCGTGTTGGTACCCAGGCATCCTTACCCATTCCTCTGCTCACAAACTGCTATGTAACCTGTCCGTTTTTTTTTATTTTGATCTGTATGTATTTTGTAATGGTCACTTGTCCCATCCACCCTTTGTAGGTAACCTTTCCTTCACACACACTAACATTTTGTTGTATTCCAAACCAGTGTTGTCATCCTACCTGTTTCAGCTTTCTAGCACATCATTCACTCCACATTATTTTCATAAAGATTTTGCTTAGCTGACTTGCTAAAGATTCAATATTATGTAAATACCTGTAATGACCTTTAAGTACTGCCTGCAGAAAGGTGTCCACATTTACAATTGATAAGGCGTTCAATGTCTAGGATATCTGTGGAAGTAGGTATCATGTGGGATGCAAGTACTTAATACCAACAACACCTGTAGTTTTATTGCGTGCATGTTGTATCTTCTACAGGAGTTAGTCTCATTTAATTACATGCCTTTTAGTAATTTATGTATGTGTGATATGCTGCGAAAGCTCATATGGGTATGTGTTGGATGACCAAATTTCAGAATGTTACTAAGAATGGCTCACAAAAGTATGCACTGGACTATTGTCTAGTGGAAAGGTTTCCACTCCAGTTTTCAGTCATCTAATTATTGACCCAGTCTTGTAACTGCAATATTTTGTTCATATTTATCGTATATGGTAAGATAACTTTAACACCAGTATGGCAAACTGTAATTTTGTATTTTCAGACCATACCTGTTGCTAGAGGTGGGTCGTCTTTGTTTAGAGCTGGACTTTGCAGATTTGGGAGTCATGTGTGCAAATCACATTCAGAACAGCATTGTCAAGGTGAGTTTAATAATGAATTGGGAGTTTCCATGGCTGAGTAATTAGTGTGCTATGACAGCACAATGATTCGAGAACCTCTCACCAATTTGGTCACTGTGAGTTCAAGTCTGGCTGAGGCTGGCTTACCTTTCTGGTCGGAAGCCGAAAGGTCTGCCAGTAACCTGCACATTTAGCTTCCACCATAATGCAGGTCGCTGTCATATAATTCATGTGTACAGCATAAAACACCCATAAGTAAATAAATAGTGAATTGTGTTTTTCTATAAATATGCATAGTTTATTTCATTATATGCCTGCTAAAAAATAGTTCACTCATGCTATGGCAACAGGGAGAAACAGATGACCATCTGCAGGTTGCTGGCAGAGCGTCTCACTGTGAGTTCAAGTCGTAATAACGGCTAAAGAGGAAGGCAGCGTGAGCTGGTGTGAACTCACAGCAACCTCAGTGATCAGAGGCTCATGGGACACAGCACTTCGCCAACATGGTATCCTCTCAGCCACTGAGGCCCTTGCTTTGTTATTATTCTGCGGTTATGCACCTTTGCACTTTAACCGTGATGGATGTACATAGAAATCTGTGATACTGTGTTTGTGTTTTTGTTTCTCGGACATAGAACCTTTGCATTTTGAATGTGATTAATGTGAAAAGAAATCTTTGATAATAAGTTTGTGTTACTTGATTTTCTGACATTTTTTGGCAGGATCCAGGTTTTTATCTGGAGGCTGAGTTTTTCCAAACTGAACTGATGGTAAAAAGACTGGGAGACAAACAAGAGAATTACATGAAGTCCTCTGTAGACGTATGTACAAGTTATGTTTATGTAAAGGACATGTTCTTTCTGTGCGTCACAATACTTGGCTATTTTGTCTAGTACCAGAGTATTGTGGTTAGTTTGCATTGAATTTGTAGAAATGCATTAACACTGTAATGTCAGCTACATAAAATGCCCAACAGACGTTATATTCCACAAGTTATGTTTGCACTTTTTTCTTATAAATTCTTCAGTCCATGCAATTAAAAAGAACGACTTCATCCTCACCAGTTTCACTGTGTTTTTGTGCCTTCAGGTTCGCCTTCAGGCCATCAGACGTTGTGAAGAGGCCATCATGAACGCTATCCGCCAGGGCAACCCTAACATCATTCAGCTGGGCTGTACCACTCAGTTCAACCTCTGCATGCCATTACTACAGCCCAACCTACGCCATCATGTCCGTAAACCCCTCACCCTGGTGGCTGAAGCACTGGAAGACATTGACAGGTGCGGCAGCTTAGGTCAACCAATTCTAAATTAACTTAAGCTTAATTTAAGTTTTGTGGATGCACATCCAAAATGTGCTTTCTGTTGGTAAATGGTTTTCTATAGATACATTCAGGAGTAAAACAGATCGAGAATTGCATGTTAGTTGTATGTAAAGTTTACCAGCCTTGCAAATAGGAGCCTGACATTTTTGAAAAGATGCCTTTAGTGAAAGTGGTTTGACCCAAAGACCTTTGTCCAGTAATACACTGTCAGCACGGTCATGCCACTTCATCCAAATGGTGTCCTCAGAAATGTCAGGCACTTATTTGCAGGTTTGTTTACCATTTTTTCTCTCACCGTTCAGGGCTTGAAATGTGTATTTCTTATATTATACATGTAGCTGTAAAATTGATTTTATTCTCTGGGTATTAGTTTGCTGATCCAGTTGAGATGTCAGGTTCACTCAGAGCTGGCTAAGTGTGATGAAGATGAGGAGCAGATAGAAGTGGCAATGGAACACCTGAGGAAGGTAGATGTGTTAAAGTGTTACTTCATTGTTGAGAGAATCAAGGAATGAAAATGTTAAAATGAAATGAAGGCAATCCTATTTTCAGTAGAGTTAATAGCAGAATACAAAATGATTTATGACTAATAACACTATTTATCCCCTGTAACTGCAGTTTCCATAAAGTGTGACAAGACAGTATCCCTAAAGTAATGATGAATCAGGCTGTTATGACATCAAGGCAGTGATGCTGGAGTGGCGTCAACAGTATCTGGAAAGCATATACACCGAGTCATTTGTGGCTATACATTAGTGATGACCAGCACCATGTGTTCTTCCATAAAACTTTTGTTTCACGATATCCTTCTAAAGTTAATTATATCGGTTTTAAGACACTTTTTTTTTTATATAGTAAAGCAGTACAGACCATCCCAATCCCTGTCATTTAAGCCTACTTATGAGGCACACAGGCTTTGAGGCTGGTCTAGCTCTTTCAGCCATCAGTTTTTCCTTCTCATGTTACTTGTTCCTACCTTCCACATACTTGTTTAAAATATATTATCAGTGTAAATTATTATTTGTAATATGAACTGAAAATTGATTGTAGCTGCCCACCCTTCCAGATGATATTGATGTAGTTGCTGGTGTTGTTGTTGTAGGCACTGGCCCTGGATGATGGGTTTGTGTATCAGGAGCGCCTGGATGTGGCCTTACACAGACTGGAGCTTTGCGCTCAGTTATACAGTCAGCCAGAGAGGCCTGAAGACCAGGCAGCCATGATCATAGAACAGGTAGGCACAAACTATGGAACAGGTCTGTTCACACCATGGAACCAGTATGCACAAACCAAGAACCTCATGGAACAGGTATGCACACCGTGGTACCAGTATGCACAAACCAACTAACATGTGTGCACAAACAAAATAACAGGTATGCACACTATGGGACTAGTATGCTCAAACCAACTAGCATATGTGCACAAACAAAATAATAGGTATGCACACTATGGGACTAGTATGCTCAAACCAACTAGCATGTTTGCACAAACAAAATAATAGGTATGCACACTATGGGACCAGTATGCACAAACCATGGAACAGGTATGCACACCGTGGAACCAGTATGCAAAAACCAACTAGCATGTGTGCACAAACAAAATAACAGGTATGCACACTATGGGACCAGTATGCACAAACCAACTAGCATGTGTGCACAAACAAAATAACAGGTATGCACACTATGAAGCCAGTATGCACAAACCAACTAGCATGTGTGCACAAACCAAATAACAGGTATGCGCACTATGGGACTAGTATGCACAAACCAACTAGCATGTGTGCACAAACAAAATAACAGGTATGCACACTATGGGACCAGTATGCACAAACCAACTAGCATGTGTGCACAAACCAAATAACAGGTATGCGCACTATGGAACCAGTATGCACAAACCAACTAGCATGCGTGCACAAACAAAATAACAGGTATGCACATACTATTGAAGATATCTTTATAACCCATGGAAAAGGGCTCACACATGGAACATGGATGCACAAACAAAGAAACGTAGCCCCAAAACAATTATTGTACCTGTCATCCATCAAAGACTCAGTCATTGAAATATTTGTTTTGAAAAGTACGTCCAGCCATATGTGAGAGGGTCTGCCAGCTGTCTTCCTCTCCAGCCATACGTGAGAAGGTATGGCAGCTGTCTCTCTCTCCAGCCGTAAGTGAGAAGGTGTGCCAGCTGTCTTCCTCTCCAGCCATATGTGAGAAGGTCTGCCAGCAACCTGCGGGTGGTTGTGTGTTCCCCCAGGGCTTGGTCCGGTTTCCTCCTACGTTATTGCTGGTCGCAGCTGTATAACTGGAATAGTCTTGAGTACAGTGTAAAACAGCAATCAAATAAATAAATGAATATCATGTCCAGGCTAATGAAAACATAATATTTGAATCTTTAAAATTTATTTATTTGATTGGTGTACTCAAGATTATTTCAGTCATACGACAGTGGCCAGCATTATGGCGGGGTAAACCAGAGCAGAACCCGGGGGAAACCCACAACCATCCACAGATTATGAATCTTTAAAATGTTAAGGAATACTGTTAATCTACCTTTTCTGAGCAGTCATCAGACTTGTTTATTTATGATCCCTAGGCACGGAAAGCAGATTCTGGTACAATACGTATGAAGAGGTCCTTGTTGGTGAGGGCTGGGGAAGCCCTGGCTCCTGACGCATTCTTACTGGTCCTGGACAGTGAAAGTGACACAAAAGGTTAGTTTCTCAGCCTGATGTGAGTGTGTCAGCCGTTGTGCAATATGCAGTGTTAGCATGAGTATTTATAATTACTTCCTGTGTAGAAGAAGTTATTTAAAGTGAAAGACAGCTCATGACTGAGGCACTATTCATGAAAAGCATTACAAAATTCTCTCTTGAATGCCAAAACCTGTTTGAATTTCTTTGAATTCGTTGCTGAATTATCTTCGTTTGAAGTTTTGAGTATTTTGTTGCCGACTGGTTATGCGAAGTCGCTCATGCTGTTAAGTTTATGAGAGGCTGACCAATCAGAGAGCTAGGAGACATCAGCTGTTTATAAGCTGTGATGTAAATGTTCCAAATTTTTTCAAGGTAACTTGTAAAAGCATAGGGACAGGACACTGCTTTCATATCATATATTTTAATTATGACAAGGACATGAGTGAATAACACTGCAGAGTTTCGAGACCATTGTGTGGGGTGGGAGTAAGTTTCTTGATATATATACATAGGTTTCAACCACAAACCTGTCACCTTACTACAGTCTCAGGTGATAAGAGTGTTTCACGCTTGGGACAATTACGTCACAGTTGACACACAATGGCTGTGTTTCATGTTAGCTGACCCACACTGTCAAATACCAGTATTCATAGGAGCTGTTAGAAAAAAATATGTTATCGAAATGAACAAAATATTGTCCAACCTGTGTGGCGAACTTAACTTTGAACATGTGCTGTCTTTCACTTTGAATAATACTTCAGATCAGTGCCATATTTCCAAATGTTTGGTGAACTTAAATTATTACCCTTCAAGAATAATTTGGTGATTCCTTACAGCTCTTCTTGAAAGGTTATGTCAAACCAGAAAGCTGTAAGCATAGAGTCACTTCATGTGGTCAGCAGCTGCTGAATAAGCAGTCATTGGATATTGAAAGTGTGAAACTCTCATTTACAACAGCTATTGAAATATTGGTGACCAGGAGGCATTATGATGTGGGGTGGCACACGACATTTGCACGATGGCTTGCGCACTGTGAGAAATTGCCTGGGTTGATAATTGAAACCTTGAATGTTCGCCTCAACACATGATGAAAAATTGATGTTTTCTTTGCTCTCCATGAAGTCGCAATTTCTAATCAAGGGCTCATGAATACTCTGTCATGTGATTACCTGTCATTCACTAGTTTCCGACAGTTTTGACAATTTCTGACATAACTGAAATTTGCACACTTCTAATATTTATTTATTTATTTATTTGATTGGTGTTTTGTGCATACTCAAGAATATTGCACTTATACGACTGGGGCCAGCATCCCACAACCATCTGCAGGTTGCTGGCAGACCTTCCCACACATGGCTGGAGAGGAAACCAGCATGAGCTGGACTTAAACTGACAGCGACTGCATTGGTGGGAGGCTTCTGGATCATTATGCTAGTGCGCTAACCAACCTAGCCATGGAGGCCCCACACTTCTAATAACGGACTTATATACCATGTAACAAGCATTATAACATGCTTATGTGATATATTCCAGACGTAAGCACAAGCAAAGGACCGTTGACTCTGATCAACAAATTGGCTGGCAAGGCGAGGCATTTTGAAAAATGTGTGCGTAAGGCAGATGGTCACCTGAAAAGGCTGGGGGATGAGAATGACCGAGAGAGGTACGTGTTTTACCTGACATCGACAGCGATAGATACTGATCTGAACACAAGTTGTTAAATTATTCAGTGTGGCTACGCCATTTTTATGTTTTTGATTAATAAATATGAATAGTGTTAGGTACTGACTTCTCTGCAAAATTGTTCAGTTTTTATGGTAATTCAGGAAAGAAGGTTTTGTGATGACATTTACTGTTGTTGGCTGGTATATTTCTGTGCTAATATTGACTCTATCTTGATTCGTCTCAGAGCTCACCTCTGGGCAGATTTAGCAAAAACTGCCAGGAAGCAGGAAGTATGGGACGTGTGTCGCATTGCAGCCAGATTCTGCTTGCTTTACGATGATGGGCGCTGGAAGAACACACCACCAACCAAAGTAGACGCCACCAGGTGAATAGTTACTGATAACGCTATGTGGAAGTTGGATTTTGCTTTAATGTATGACATGAATATTCTTGACTGTGGTGTTAAGCAGCAGTCGTGTAAGTAAATAAGTATGTCACGTATTATCTTTATTTACATCCTAAATTTCGGAGATTCTACATATGGAGATATGGTTTTAAGTAATTGTTTCATCTTTCACAGTTAAATAACCCTCTGTGTTCTTGGCTTCAGCCCAAAGACGGCACGTGCAAAGACTGAGTCTACTCCACTAGAATCTGACACAATGGGCATTCAGAGCCAGATGTCTTCTTCAATGGAGGAAAAACGACCAGGCAGTCGTCATGGCAGCAGGGCAGGGACCCCAGAGCCAGTTGTCCCCCTTTTTGATAAGGACTTGATCAGGATGCTGGCTGAGGTCAACTTTATCAATGGAGAGGTAAGTCACTGTGTTGACTTTTTGTTTCTTCTGATTATTTCTGGTAGCAGTCCCTACAGCCTGTCTTTCAACTGTTTCAGATTTGTCAAGATTTGAAGCATACAGTAAATGTACTAACATTCTGCCATAAAAGTGCAAAATCAGAGGCAAATGATTGTCATAAAATATTGCTTTTGCTGCAGATACTTCAAAATACCTTTCTAAGAGTAATCGAACTTTCAGAAAGTTGTAAAATGTGCTACTTTATCATGAGTTAAGTTCTAGGCCACTGTTTGTTGAAATGTACCATTTAAAGCTTGTCGTAACAGAGTAAGGCGAGGTATGAGTGAATGGTGCAGGTGGGAGTGATGTTAGTGTCAGCGCCCTGGTAATCCTGTTTGCTACTGTCAGCTGTTCAGCCAACTTAGTCTGCAGTTGTCAGTGAGCTTTCAGTGTTTCTAGTAACCCTCATTGAGATGAAAGATATTTTAACCAGTATTTTTTTTTTTGTAGGGTTTTAATTAGTAGAGTTTTTCTGCTTGGAAAATTGATGACATTTCTGCTTTTCTCAATATTCAGGCATTAATACATTTACTGAGATCACTTGGGGTGGAACTGAATGATAAACCAGTACCTCCTGAGGACAAAAGTAAGCGTCCCAAGGGCTACGTCAGTAAGAAACCTGAGGAGGATCCGGATTGGCTGCTGTACTGGTGAGTGGGATTATAGCTGAAAGGCACGAAATAAACTCTGCAACGTTTAACTTGTTAAAAAAAAAGGAAAGAATAAAGAAAAACACATAAAATGTATATACATTATTTCACATGAAGTATATGCAGAATTAAAATTTATGTTTTCAAGTTATCAATGATATTTTTTCTTTCAACGTGAAAAATTTAAGAATTTTGATTGGGTTCTTGAATGAAAACTATTCTCAGTGGAAATGTTAAAGAAAAAGAATATCATTGGTAGTCTGTTCTTTGACATGATGCATAGTAAGCTGTTGCATTTGCAATGCGTATGTTTGTTTCTTTCCCAGTGAGTGGACAGATTCCCTATCCAAGATGGCCACCAAGGCATTTCTGAGAGCACTGGAGTTGGGCACTCAGCTTCAAGAGGCCTGGATTGTATGTAGTGCCTCCGCCTACATTTGGAACTACAACAATCATGTGCTTACTCAGAATCGGCACAAGGAAATCATTGAGCATCTTCAGGCCTGTCTGGATGGGCTAAAGAAAGTAGGACATGCTGGGTAAGTGAAACAGGACACAGAACTTAGGGCAGGAGTGTAAACATGAGTTACAGAAATGAGGTACACTTTAACTTTGTAGATACAGCACAGATTTCATTGTTGAAAATGGCCTGAGGTTTCAAACTGGTGACTGCAGTCAGACACCAAATCACTGGAAAGAACTGTCAACCCTTCAGACTGCATGACCAACAGGCCTTCCACTAAAAATAAGAGGTGGTTGACCAGTAGCCTTCACAGCAAACATGCATTAACCCTCTGATGATAAATGCCTGAATGTGAAGCATGCTGGTTTGAAGCCTTTACTGGCTTCAACCTTTGTTAGCTCTGGAATGTATGATATTTCAAGAAAATGCAATCCCAAATAAGGATATAACTGTTTTATTTTTAATTCATTTTCTAGACATCCAGCAACTGAGGAGGTTGTTTTCTAATTTATATAGCTTTTTCAGATCAGGTTTTCTGAAGAGTATGGCTGTAATGAAGCTATCAAGAAATGGTCATTGGATTATAGATAGATTTTGCTTTCAAAAGTGTATGTGTATTGAAGCCACATATATGGTATTATGAAATATTACATGTGCAATCAAAAACTGATCTCCACGAAACTTTCATTTGTCTGTGACACAAAGATGTTTTGGATTGTTGCAGGGAGACGATGTTGTTGGTGAACATCTGCACCTCTTTAGCTTATGCCTACCTCAAACCCTGGATACCTGGGGGTGACCTCCCCTCAAGGACACCCTCACCATCCCACGGGGACAAAGGCAAGAAAACTCCAGCAGCTCCACCCAAGACCAAGTCAGCTAGCTTGTCTGTCAGTCCTGATGCTGGGCCAGATCTCAAGAAAGCGATCGAGGTATGCCTGTTGTGTGCCATGTGTCCATTTGAGGCTGTTAGAAAGTTAAATTTGTACATTTTTTTCTGAAGCTGACCTCATCTTGGTGACAGTATTAAGGTATTCTTATATACGTGTTGTGTTCATGTGAGACTGTCGCAGAGATAAATACGTATGTTGTTTTTAAAGACATCAGAATTATACTCGACCAAATTGTGTGTATGTTATCAGGTTTGTGAGTACTGCCTGCACGTGACCAATGGTGACAGACTGGAGGATCTTGTTCCTGTATCAGCTAGACTTCCACTGCTGCAGACTTGGGTCAGAGCCAAGCAACTCTCACAACTACAGATCAATAAAACCTTTGGAACTGATGATGAGGTGGGTTGGCTTGGGAGAGTACCATAGTTACTTTTGGAGTTATGTCCCCTTATCCACATCAGCCACACTGGCTGGCAAATCGCAGTAAATGCTCCCTACATAGCCTGCATCAATCATCTGATACATTGTGATGCATTGTACACTGAGAAACTTCATCTAGTTTCTTCCTCACACGCAATTCCTTGCAAAGTTGTAATGATATTCTCAGTTACAGTGAGTTAATCTTGACCCCATTCCATCAAGTGATCTCCAGCAATGCTGACGTTTGCTGTGATCATAGCCTTCAGTGCCTAGAGACTCTGACTCTTACTTCTGCATTACATCTGTAGCTTTGTGGGCTTGTCGAGACAGCTTCTGTCCTTCCCTGTTCATGAAACTAACCTGGTGTACAAGTCAGCATCTGCGTGGTTCATATCTACATTACTGCTCAATGTGGAGAGTTTACGTGTTACTGTTTTGTTAGATGGTGGCATTACACAGGGCTGTTTTGTGTTGTATATGGTATTCTTTTCTCCACAGACAAGTATAGAAGGCCAGAGAGCCATGACCAGGTGTGTGGTTGCCATGGAGATGATACAGCTCAGTCAGAACAGGATAATGGAGTTCAAGGATGCTCCAACATTACCTGAGGTGAGGGAAGCAATTGGATGTCAGCTGAACAGTTGAAGATATGTGGTTAATGTCATACTCAACAATTTTTGACTTTTACAATAGTGGAGGTAAACCACTGACCTTTGGTGAATTACTGACAAGTTGTCCTGATGGTGATGTACAGACTAATGCACCATACTACTGGGACACAAGTCTCACAACTGCAAGATGTCCATAGTGACAGAGCCTGTACGTATAGATCAGCAGCGATCATGTAGAGAGCATACTTTATTTAATTCATACTATCTGTGTTCAGTCTTATGTCACCTGAAATATCGCAGATGTGACAGTAAGCCAGAATCATTCAGTCAGTCTTATGTTGTAAGAAATTATTTCCTTCAGTAATGCTACTTTTCTGAGCTCTGTCTGCTCACTTAATATTTGCCGTGTTGTGGTTATAGATAAATTGAAACCATTATTACCGAGCAATGTTGCTTGCAATTCCTTTCAGATGGCTAACATGATAGAGGAGTGTAAATGGACAGACAAGTTTGTAGAGCTACAGTTATGGACACGGCTGACAGCCCAGGCTTACAACACCAAAATGCCTAACCTGGTCAACCGGTGCTGCAGGCTGGCCTTGAGATTTGCTGCCACGGGTACACAGCCCAAGAACAGAAAGCAAGATCCGTATGTATAGGCTTTCAAACATTCAGTTGTATATATGACATTTTATTAGTTGAACAGCAATTTGTGAGCCATTTTAAAGAGTAATGTTCATGCATTTTCAATGTCCTTGTCATTGTATACACTTCATTGTCCTGTATTTTTACCAGGTACACACATGTAGTTTTGAAATTGCATTAATTTTTGTTCATAATGTCTGTCTGGAGGTAACAACTGTTTTCTGCATACCCTAATTCAGCAACCTTTTTGAAAACTGCTGAAAGAAATATTTCATTATTTTCTTGGAGAACTGGTGGGTGTACAGAAATGATTTTTATAATTTTATGAAGCTTATATCTATGGTGACACACACAAGTCATTTTTGGCTTTATTTTTACAGTAACTGTATGCAAAAATTACCCTTGAAAAAATGCTGATTGTAAAGGTTCAAGATGTACAGAGTGTCAGTTTTGCCTGCTTCACTTCATGTCTTGTTGACTGTTTCAGACACTTGTACAAGGTTGAGCAGGAAATGTTCAGTTATGCCAGCTGTCTCCTGGGGCAGAGCATTATAGACAACATGAACAGCAAACAGCGACTGAGACGCGAGGCCATGGAAGCCTTCTTGAAGAGTGCCAGGTAAACTAGTCCATCTAAGTGTGAGATATTCAAATATGTTTGCATTTCTTGGAATACCAAGCATGTTGTGTATGTTATTACACTTTATAACAAGGAGCAAATATCTTTCTTTTATGAGCCTTTTAACTCTGCCACAAAGGGTATAGTATGAGCTTGAATTATTGCACTAAGATTGTGTGATTTACAAGAAAGGTTTGGAAGGCCGAGGTGTTGTTTTGTGGAAACTAATAGTTGTGTTGACATGTTCTCTAATTCATTTCTGAGGCAAAAGTTGCAATGATTGCTCTGTACTGATACTGATTTCTTTGCACAGACACGCCAGAAATGCCAACAACTACAACATGGTGATGGCTGCTGCTCGCCATTATTGGAATGCCATTCACCCACTTGTCAGCCAGCCAATAGAGAGAGAGCTGGTGAAAGAACCAATCAAAATACTTCTACAGTACATCACAGAAACTCAAGACAAGACCAAAACAAAGGAGGTGAGTCATCATCATAAAACATCTATTACTGAGAACTACTAAGAAATAACAGCACAAAACACATTTTGTACAAAATGAGACCACTTCTTGTGATAATAGGGTAGTCATGTTTGCTAGTGTTCCTAGCTAACTAGTCCTGCTAGACACATTGAGATCTGTTAGATTATCACTCATTGGTTTAGTGCATTAGTCCTTCAGCACTTTCATGATTCTGAAATGTACTGAGGACATATTGACACAACAACTTCATCACTCTGTACAAATTTCTTATCTCTACAAATTTACATCATTCTTCTACAGTAGCTGTATGTATTCAGATAGTTATAAGTCTTTTTATAATAAATAAGCATAAACACAAATAACAGCACTGCACCTCTGACAACCCCTTAACTACAAGGTGTTTTGTTGATAATTTATGTATACTTTGAAATGGAAAATAATTTGGGTTTTTTGAAACCACATGGAAATTTTGTGCTAAAGTTTACTTATTTATCTCTTCAAGCTTTAGCATTAGGGCAACAGCAGATTTCTGTCAATTGACTTTCATTATATGTTGAAAACAACCTGCAGTTCAGATCAGAGTCGAGTCTTTTAGAGAAATGTGAACATGTCATGGTTTAAGCTTTCTAGTCTTTAACTTTTGTTATTAGATTTTTACCAACTGCTTATACAATATATTATTTCAGAAAGTCTGTATCTGTGCTCTGTCTGTTTACTTTTTTTTATTTTCTGTGTAGTCAGCGGATAGCACGGAGGAGGATGCAGACAAAACCACTGTAAAACCAGACTCAAAGACTGTTGTGCAGGTGTCCGGCAGTGTTGATGATGACTTGAACCTAAGAGCTGCCCTCTATGGCGTTCTATTTCAGGCCTATGCTGACAAGGTAGCATGATATCTGTACAGGCTTCCTAAGTGTGCATAATTTGGTTGTTCCAGTGCGATTCACAAAAAGTGTATAGTGCCACAAGGACATGACATTACTACTGACTTGTGCTATAGGTGTTCCATGGCAATTTATTTACCTGCAGATAATGCAACTTGTCCATAAAATACATGTACGTCAACACTAATGCAGTTGATCTAATTTGCCTGAATGAATGAATGCTTATTGTTTAACGCCCAACTCAAAATTTACCTGAATGAATGATTCAATTTATCTGAATGAATGATTACAGATAAATGCCACTTAGACAATGTTAGAGCCATCTTGTGGCAAAGTTTTACTTAAAGATACCAGTATAAGTATTTGTGTGTGTGTATTTGTTATTCATGGTGTTAAACATGTTCATGTAGTTATTTATGTTATTTGTTGTCAGGGCGACTGGGAGGAGAGTCTTCAGGCTATGGACCAAGCTGTAACTGACATGGGTCGCTCCAAACACAGGCTGTAAGTTACTGTGATGACATAATGCCGCTGACATGAACAGCTGTACCTCAAGAAACAAGCCAGGCTCATCGTTCTCACAGCAGCCGTGATGTTAACTAAATTACTAAATGTGTTCATATATGGCTAAATTACCTTAAAAATTTACACCTTTGGTAGCTTACAGCCAGAGTCTGGTGAAAAATCAGGTAGGACAAAATGATTGAAAGCATTGTTGCACTGTGGTAGTATTCCTGTTCTTGTTAGATTCAAAAACTTTACCCTTGAGCTATCTGTTATCCAGAGACAATCATATTGGAGGGTCACATCCATGTGAATGCTAGGTTGCTAGGTTAGGTTTACACTTTGCATACTGTTCAGTATTGAATATGTGTCAGATATTAAAACTGTTTTGTTCATGGAATCAGTAACTGCCCTCAAACTTCTCTGCTGTATTTAGACGTATTGAGAAAAAGTTGAGATAACCCAAGTTTCTATAATATTTTATTTGTGTCTGTGTCATGTCCATGTAATTCAGGACCCACCGCCTGCCCAGAAACTTGACTGCAGTCTTACAAGTGAGAATTCTTATGCACCTACTAATCAAATAAATAAAATAATTTCATTATTGTGTTACAGGTTGATTTTCAAACACAGAGTAATGGTGAAGGCGAAACTTGGACGACAGGTTCAAATGGATATAGCCAAATTTAAGGTAGCTGAAGCCTTGAACGTTTTGTAGTAGTGATTTGGTTATCAGCATTAGTGTATAATCACTAAATATACAGCATCCCTAGTAGCAGTCTTAGTATACTTTTAACTTTGAACTAACAACAACTTTAGTTTGTTTACATGTAAAGCAGGAGAAAACATTAACACAACATGAGATGCTGGCAAAGGTAATGGTCAGGCATGCCAGATAAGTTATCAGAGAAAAACATTTAGAGATGGAGCACTGGGAGGTCAGCTTTTTGAATTTGTCATCTTCGAATTTCTGGCTTTTTTACCTCTGGGAGAATTCCACCCCTCATTATCTAGCTGGGTAGGGAGAGAGCTGAATCCTTAAAATAAGCCTGAACAACTGTCGTAAGTGCAAAGGATTATTTTTTCCAAGAAGTTAATTTCTTCATAAAGAAGTCATATAGACAGCTTTAACATGCAAGGGAGTTTAGTTCTGCACAATTTCACAAACCTCTTTGTGGGCTGTTTTATGAGGCCAGTATAGTTTGACAAAAGGACAGATACTACACCTTGATGGGGATAAAAAAAATTGTGAGGGATGCAAAGTGTTGATGGTCATGTTGGGAGGACTAGAAGTCTGATGTTACTCATGTTTCTGTAGTGGTAATTTGTAGTCTTAGGGGTGGACTTCGTCCTTCGTCTTGCAGATAGTTATAAGTAGGTGAGATTAATCTCCATTGCTGTTTGATCATTATTGTTGTGTTTGAATGTTTGATTGCCACAGGAAGCATGTAGTGGACAGGTGAGTGGAGGTCACCCAGGCCTTGTATTGCACGACTTTGCCTGTAGTTAAGTAGGCCTGCTCTTCATGGACACTGCTACTTACCTCAAAACAACAACACAAACTTGTGATTTTGTTTTTCAAAAAAACAGTTTTGGCTTGTCTTTGAAATGGGAAACTCAGGATGTACATGTTTCAAAGACTGAGTGTCTGAGACTATTATATTGGCCGTCTTGATAATTCTTCTGTTGGCACCTGTAATGTCGTGATCATTCACAGATTGGTTATAATATGAAATGATATGTCTGGATTAGTCAAACCAAGTAATGTTTTGAATTATTGTTGTAAATTTTCATGTCCCTCAGCATGTTACTAGGAAGTGTTTTAAATTATTGTTCTGTGGAAGATAAAATTGCTCTCAAAATCAAATCCCAACAACATGTCAAACAAATGCTATGACAACAAATTCATAACCATGCAGATTTTTCAGCAATTTATTTTCTTAAAGAAACATATGCTCAAAACTGTGATGTCTTATATTAAGATATATGAAGGTTAAGTGAGACTTGACTGAAGGCATGCATCATGCAGGTTTATTAACTGGAAACAGCAAGGTGCCTGTAGGTATGGTCCTCGGTGGGATAAATGTGTTACAGGGTCACTCATTGACTGCATGTGTATGGAAATATTTATGAGCAGTAAGCATCAGATATTTCTGTACATGGTCACTGAGCAACCATGTTACAGGCATGTTATGTACATATTTGTGATGTCATCAGCTCAGTTTTGGTCCCATCTGCAGAAATGAATCATTATCTTTGCGTAATACCTCACTCCCCCCCTCCCCCTCCCCTCCGCTCTTTACTTTCTACACAGCTTACGCTTGTTAGTCGAGAAACATCTGTTCAGAACAGGTTGGATAGAAAAATGTATCAGTATCACCAGTGTGTTTTAGTCATCTTTACACTTCTCATTGCTTTTCAGCTACATGCAGGATTGCGTGTAAAGTGTTAAAGTTTACTGTTCTGTGTAATTTTATGGGTTTGTCATTTATGGAAAATGTTCACACGTATTGTGTCATAGGAGAGATGCAACCTCAGCATTTACTTGACAAAACATTAAAGAAGCAAATCATTCCTAAAGACAGCATCCATATATGCATATGTTTATCCTGTATACAATCTACATTCTAAATCCAAAGGCTTAAACTGGAACTCCATCACATTATTACTCATATGTACCAAATGAGGTACATGTAAATATAAATTGTGATACTGGAGATGAGTGGGAATGACTGTCCTCCATGAGAACTGTAATGATTTGTGGTTTGTGGTTTGTGGTTTGTGGTTTGTGATTTGTGGTTTGTGGTTGTACAGGATGAGCATGAGGAGTATGTGGCCCAGATGTGGCATAGGGTTGCCCTCTCTTCTGTAGATGTGCAGGATCAACTGGAGTGTTACCAGCAGGCTATCGAGGCACTTGAGGTATGTAGGAACATGTAGCATTGGTTTGGCTGTTTCCTGCTATAAGTGGCTGTTATAATCACCAGCCTATGCTGAAAGCTTTTTGGCTCTATTAACTTGTGTTTACATCCTAAAAAGATGTTACATATATCAGGTTTCTGTTCTTCTTTCTTCTCACCTGTATATACTAGTGATATAATACTGGTGAGGATTTGAAGTGCGCAGTTGAAATAAAAATATGAATTAATAAACAGGCATTAGGTCTTTGACAATTTTTGTACTGACTTAGTTAAAGCAAAACACAGTGTATGTTCTAAGTTGAGTTTGCCTAAAAGGTTGGGCAATATTATGCTTATTTCAGTAAAACATTATTTCTTACAACTGCTATGACAACAGAAATTGACGTTTGACGGTGCTCCGCAGGCTGGCTTAAAATGCAGCCATTCTGTCTGGGCTGTGATGTAAATGTTCCAAGCGTGGAACACTCTTGTCACCTGAGACTGTAGTAAGATGCTATGGTTGTGATTGAAACTTTTGCCACAATACAATGGTCTGGAAAAACTTTGCAATGTTGTTGACACATGTATTTGTTATAGTTAAAACATATAACATTAAAACAGCGTGCTGTCCCTGTGTTATTACATGTCATATTCACAGACAACTCATAACATTTACGTCATGGCTTATAAGCAGCTGATATCTCCTTGCTCTCTGACTGGTCAGTCTCTCATTAGCTTAAAAGCATGGGCACCTTCCGATCCTCAGTCAGCGGCTCAGTACTCCACATCTCAAAGGAAGATAATTCAGCTGGGACATTATGGACATTTGCCCTGTACTGGAATTGGCCTGTTCTTATCTTAGGGCCTATGGCGTGAGTCATTCACCTCACCACAGGGTGTACTACCACCTTGTGTGTTAATGAGCTCTCAATATTGGACATGTGGAGGTTAAAAAGTAGTTACAGCACAACATAATAGTTCCTGTAGAGTAATCGTGTTTAAAATAGATGTGGTCTTCCACTATCAAATGATCAAACTTTTGTAAGTTGTAATCGAAGTGAATGTTGGGGAGTTGAAATGTGTGGTTTTAAATTTATATTGGTGTACATTGGTGTAAGTTTTATAGCAGGCTGCTGTTGACTGCCTTTTCCTTCCTCTTGTTCATTAATTACTGACAGTTCCTGAAATAATAATTGACATGGGCCCATTTTTTAAATAATGTTGCAAGACACAGTTTTATGGGAAAAACCTGTGTGAAGTTCACAGGCTGGGTTACAGTATGGTGGTAAAATAGTGAAGTATTTTCCATGTGCATATATTGGTACACCTTTCTGTTTAAGGAATAAGAAAATTTCCCTTCAGCAGGCAAACAACTGTTCAGAAATCTTGACTTGAAAAAGTTTTTGAACTTTCGTCCAAATTTTATATTTATGTCTTATTGTAGCATAGTATGTATTGATATCAGTTGATGTTCACGGGCACTGCATATGTATAACTCACAGTATTGTGACACAATATCTAGCTTAATATCATAACAAATAACTGAAACGAACATCTACACATGAGCTAGAATGTCTTACTTCATACAGTTTGGGTCAAAACGAGAACATGGCTCTTAATAAATTCACAAAAATAATAGCATTACCAAAATGTCTCCAAATGTTCGATTTCACTTATTGACAAAACTGTTCAAAAAAGCTTAATACTTGACTACATTCACAACTCATCATCATTATAACCTTGTAAGTCATGATCATGAAAGTTGTTCAGGTCTTCTTCAATCTGAACTCTGTGGTCTGTGAAGCACAACTGTTGCCGACACACAGCTGTTTTAGTTGACATTTTTAATACAAAATCTGAACTTAGAGACATAACAGTATTCGTTACGAAATTAAAATGACGGCCATCAATGTATGAAAGAACAACCTAGTGCAATGGCAACGTAGGATCCGGGAGAGAAACATTGTAGAATTTACGTGCATGGTGACCACATGGCATTTTCTGACAAGGGTGTAGCTCCACTGGAAAGAGCTTAAGGTGGGTGTCTGAGCAGAGGATCCCCAGGAGATAGTGTGTCTTTTTGTTGCTTTTCCCTTCAGTGACTGTCATATTCCTGTGGACACATGAAGTGTTGCCGTCATCGAAGCACCATCCTTGAAGCGCCTCCTTCTGACATGGGGCTCTAACGAAGTGCCTGCTGAGTGTAAACTGCTCTGCTGTCCCTGACATTCTCTTTCCAGATCTTGTTTTCCTGTTGGAGGACAGCTATTGGGGCATCAAATTTCATGCCTTCCTATATCTAACATCCCATGACCAAACAGCTGGTGACAGTGTCTCCTCCTTCCTCAGGGGGTTACACCACACTTGGGCCATAATACATGTATCTTTCCCAGTCTGACCAATGTTGTAGACCCATTCACATTTACAACCACTTCCCTGCAGGACACAGCAGATGTTACTGGCAGCATGATCAGGGATGTCCTCCAGTCTGCCCTTCTCCCTCACATCTATCTGTGTAAGAGGTGAAACCTCCTTACTTTTCTTGGCTGTTTTAAGGTGTTAAGGTGGCATGAGAGTGCCTCTTAGAAATAAATGATTACATCTTAGAAATGGTTTTCTTGAAAAATCATGCCGGTTCACTACATCAGATAGGTGTACCACTACCTATATGTGTCACTGATATATTTGTTTATTTATGTGATTGGTGTTTTACGCCGTACTCAAGAATATTGCACTTATATGATGGCGACCAACATTATGGTGGGAGGAAACCAGGTAGAGCCAGGGAGAATAATCTAATAATCCAAAGTCAGTTGCAATGGTACTGGGTTGTTCTAACAAACCATAGAAACATGGCGTGTCTTGGAACTTTCTGTATACCTTTGTATGTAAGGTGCAGAACCGATTAAGTTAGAAACCTTTCAAGTTACTTGTGATAGACATGTACATTGATGGCAGGTTATCACCCAAAGAGAACGTTGGCTTGACAAACTGTCACCATGCCCTCATCGAGCTGCAATATAGAAATAGACATTTCTTCCTTGAAGGCAGATCATAAATTTTACTGCTCATTCATTAAACCTCATACTGATTATGGCCTTTGAACACGGGGATATGCCCCTGATAAATGCCCCGGAAATCATTTTTCATGTACCATCTAAGACACTATTTAAAGTAAAAGACAGCTCATGACTCGGGTACTGTTTATTAAACAGATTATACAGTTCTGCCTGGAATACAAACGCCTGTTTGAATTTGTATCAATTCGTTGATGAATTATCTTTCTTTGAAGTATTTTGCTGTCGAGTGGGGATCTGAAGGCATCCATGCTTTTAAGCTTATGAGGCATTGACCAGTCAGAGAGCAAGGGGATATCACCTGTTTAAAAAGTGTGATGTAAATGTTCTGAGTTGACTGTCAATGTAACATGTAATAACATGGGGATAGGACACTGTTTTAATGTTACATGTTTTAATTCTAATAAGTATACATGGGCGAACAACACTGCAAAGTATTTCTAGACCATTGTGTTGTGTCAGGAGTATGTCTCTTGATCAATTCTTGTTGAAAATTTACATACATACTTAAGTTACAAACAAGCAGCTTACTACAGTATTGGGTGACAAGAGTGTTCCGCTGTTGGAAGAATTACGTCACAGCTCAGACCGAATGGCTGCGTTTCATGCTAGTAGACTGAGCACAGTATCTGTTGTCGTACTAGCCGTTAGGTGAAAAGTATTTTTCCAAACTAAACATAATACTATCCAACCTTTTTGACAAACTTAACATAGAATGCAATTTATCATTTTAAAAGTATTATTATGAACAAACAAGTAAATTTAAAGAAAACTCTGATTACATTATGAGGTTATTGGTTACAAAAGCCCAGCTCTATAGAAGAGCTACATGTAGGCTACCAATTGATATTAATCTGCAAAGATACTGAAATCTTCTATAAACGTTGTACAAAGTGTATTTGATGTGACGTGAAACCTTGCACTTGTGTGCCGTGATATCAGAATATACACTGTTGGAAATTTTTTTCATTTTCTTTCATATTAATGCATACATTCTTTTCCTGTTCCACTAAGTTTGTTCAAATGTTATCTGTCTTTATCCCAGTGTGTAGAATATAGGCCATACTCTGCTTCTAGGGGTCACAAGGGAGAACAGCTTCTGCTGATTGTGTTTTGCCTTTCCAGAAATTAAAAAAAATATATAAGACTAAATATATTAAATACAGTAGACACCAACAGTCTACTGCTTGACCAGGGCTGGTATGGGGATTTAATTACTTTTCAAAAGGTCATACACAGTAGAAGGGCAGATAGATAGGTTTTGAAATTATCAGAGCTTAACATGGGCTACTGGGGGTGTTCGTGAAAATTCCAGTACAGGGCAAATGTGCGTAATGGACTTCACAAAATTTCAAACGTTTTTTTTTGTTGTAAGAGTTTCAATATCCTCTTTCTGCCGACATTGATCGAATAACACGCATGTTTGACGCATTACAAGTGATTGTGATTGTACAGTATTGGAGTATTTTTCACAAATGCCAGTCACTAAAGCTTAAGATATTTTCCCTTTGTTTTCATAATCTGTAATTATGATACTCCTTCATACCTGTGGAGTACAAAGCAAGTTTGACCCTGATCTACAATTGCAGAGCCCCAGCAGCAACTGGCAAAAAGTGGATTACCTGGTCGAGTTTGGCCAGTGGCTGTATGTCAATCAGTTCCCTGTCAGCGAGGCCGTGGATGTGATAGAGTGGGCAGTGGACATCCTCCTGCAGATTAACACCGTCAGGGATGGGAGCCAGACCAGCCAGGTGACACGTAAGTTGAAATTATCACTACAGGTGTAGAGGGTAATCACATTCAGCATATGGTAGAGTGGGCAGTGGACATCCTTCTACGGATTAACATGGTCAGGGATGGGAGCTAGACCAGCCAGGTGACACATAAGTTAGAGTTATCACTACAGGTATTGGAGGGGGGGGGGGGAGTGTACTCACATAATGTATATGGTAGATTTAATTCATGACTCTGGTTGCCAGTTTGATAACTCAGCCAATTTTCAGCACCAGAACCTGTGCTGTATCTAGAAAGTGTAACCTCTAATAATGATAATACTGTAATTGAAATATTGTTGAAATACTAGGAAAGTTACCAATGGATAGTTTAGTTGACCAGTTCTAGATATATTCCTTAGCCTAGATTCATGTAGGTACAATTAGATGGATTTCAGCCTGAAAGTGCCTACATTTGACTCTGAAATCAGCAAGTGTGATGATTGTAAAATTCACCTTATTCTGTACTTTACAAATGTAACAGATAAAGCAAAAGTGCCAGAAAAAGTATCACAGCCCAAAGGTGAGATGAGTGTCACTTAACCATGTTAACAAAGTAACAAGCCAGTGCAGTGAGGCGTCAAAGCTAATGTTAGTAGATCTAGTTTGCCGTAAAACCCAATGCACTGGTTTGAGATAAAAATTAGGTGTTTACTAAAGTAACTCTGAACTGCTCACCTGCAGTTGCTTTCTTCAGGGTTTATTTGTTTTGGTGCTTATGCGGTCCTTTGTTTAAAAACTGTTAATTGAATGTTACTAACAATGGTAAACCTGCTGATTTGTGGATGAAAACAGCTCTAATATCCCACAGTCCAAGGTAACATACTCAACATCAGGTGATATTCCCAGTGAAGATGGTTGCACCCAAAGTGAAACTAACAAGGGTTATTCCTGCCGTTTTTGAGATAATTTGTCATTTTACACACAATTTACATTTGATGAATAAACAGTCAATCAATTAATCAGTCCTTCCTGATATCACCCATGAGATTTGAGTTTAACTTTACATGTTTGCAGCCAGTTCTACAAAGTTTCTACAAAGCTTGACTTTGTACATTTTCACTTGAAATGATTGTAAATGCTTACACTCTTAAAGTGCATGGACAAAATGAGTCATCAAAAACTCTTGAGACAATAAATTGCACTTTTTGGAGACTTGAGTGACTTGACCATTAAGTTAAAAAGCCTTCTTTGAAATTGACCCCTGATATCCTTTCACAGAGATTGTTTAGTTAACTAATTTATTTCCCATGGGTGATCCTTAACAGTTACTTTAGTTATTAGATGTGACTGCTACCTGGAAATGTTTGTGATCCATTGCTCTAATGTAAACTTAGTTGTGCTAATCCTGTGATGCTGTGTAATATGCTGTTATGTTATGTGAACTGTGTTATGTGAACTGTGTTATGTGAAAATTCTATGTGAAGATTGAAGATTGAATCCTCAGACTTCAGTCACTTGTTATGATGTGCATTTTTCGTAATCTTTGTGAGAGGCTTTGAATGTGTATTTTGGGCCCTAAATGTGCCCAATCTGAAAGTGTATTTTTACATACTAAAGTGTAGGTAAAATACAGGCATGACAGTGGTAAAGTTCTGTTCTATGAAATATTAAATCTTCTCTGTATCTTCAGTTTACAAATAAGTAAATGATCATGTGTCACACACTCCAGTGAACAAAAAGGATAAAAAGAAAGGCAAGGGCAAGGCTGGCCAACCACAGGGCCCGAAAACTCCCACCCAGGCACCTGACAAATCAGAGAGCCAGAAAGATGTAAAAGAAGGAGATGAAATCAACGAGGCCGACTACATACCAGTTGCAAAGAAGGCTGTCATTGGTCAGTGTTTTAAAACATTCTGTGACATTGATGATCAGTGTAAGGTACCTATATTTTAGTCTTCCCTTGTACTGGTCAGGTTATGTTTAGTGTTATGGGATTACAAAGAGATGGCAACAGTAAAGCACAACACTTATTTTTATGCAAATCTATGTTTCATAATTCCAAAACTGAATGCTGTGGCCATCTTTGTAATTGTTCTTGTGTAGATCAATTTTTTCCCAAAATGCATGTATACTGATGATGTTTATTGTAAATGGGTGTAATAAACATAGAGCATTTTGAAGCAGGCATATATTTTCTTGGTTGCTCTTTATGTAACATCAGTCACAATACATTCCATTTTTACATGTACTAGTACTTTGACCTCTGATCTATATGTAATTGTATGTATTTCGATCAGGACTCGCACCAGCACCAGAAGCAGTCAGTATTGATGAGATATCAGACATTCGACAGCTTGATGCCCTCATATATGTCCATGTTCTATTGGCTGAAATTCACGGTCAAGGGTCACAAGGTCACAAGGAAAGTTGTTTATTGGCTCATGGCTATCTGATGAGACTTTGGCAGGTGAGAACAACATGGTTTATTTCTCTGTATTTCAGAGATATGCACTGTTACACATTCTTCAGATGTTTTCATTCATTACACTCACTCTCATGTGTTGGGTTTATGTTTTTGTTTATATTTCTTTGTTGTTTCATTGGGTTTAACGTAGTTTTTCAGCCATCTTTTAGTGATATGATGGTGTTTCCTTGTACCTTACTAGAATCCAGTGTTGACGTGGCGCTGCCTCACAGGAACGCTATGCTGAAGTCACCAGACTCAATGGCCAAGCCACTCACATTATACTGACACCTACATGTGTCTGACAATACTTGGTCTATTCCTCTGATATTGAGTGCCAGTGAGGTAGTTTCGAGGTCAATGGTTTTTAGGTCTTAAGATATGACTTGGCTTGATATTGACCTCATATACTTTGTCTACGGCACCGCTGTAGGCTGTCCACTTTGTTCTTTGTTCTTTTTTTTTAGTATTTGTTCATTTTTTTTTTCTCATCCTTTTCTGGTTTTTCTTTTTTTTTTTTAAATTTATTGGTATGTTAATTCTTTGATTGGCAATCAGCTGGCCATCACTTCCTCAGGACCCGTGGCTAAAGAGATTGCTAAGAACCAACCAGAAGAACCTGTTGGAAAAAGTAGTGCCAACAAAGGGAAGAAAAAGGACCCCAAAGAAAGAGAGGTACAACTAAAAACATTTTAGTATAGCTCAAATATAAAGTAGTTTGCTATGGATCATCATTTTGTTTTGCAAAATTCTGAGAACAGTGCTTGTGACCGTCAAAATGGTGCTACACTAGCGTTTCTCTTTCTCAATGCTCTTGTGATAAGAACGTAGCAATGATTGGCATACATCTTTAGGGAACCGACTAACCATGTATGACTTCTGCCTACATCCATATAGTGTTGCTTCCATGGCAACATGCCTGATGAAGGTGCTCCATAATCTCTCAGTGTTGTTTTTCTTGCATTAAAGAAGAAATCTCTCAGTTATATGATTCAGACGGTTATGGTGTGAAAGTGACATGTTCTCAACAAGTTAATGTCTTTCTGCCAGCTCTCTCGTGGGGCAGTTTTCCCACACAGTATCTATCTGATATTCTGATGTTGTGGTTTAGGCCCCAAAGGAGAAGTCCAAGCGGAAGGTACCATTGGATGTGGTTCCTGGTAATGTGGAGGATTGGTCTGTGTACGAGATACCAGATGAGGTGAGATACAACGACCCTCACACCTAAGTGGCAAGGTCATAACATGTAACCTTGAATACGTCATGGACAGTTGGGGATATTTGTTAAAGCTGAAACAAAGAAAAGAGAATAGAAATTTTCTCAGTTGTACTACTGCAGCTGTAGGCTCAAATCCTTAAAAAATGAACTCTCATGTTAAACCATTTAAATCATTGTTCACAAAATGTTTAATGGTATTAACAATTAAGCTTGATCCACAGTGCTTCTCCTATTATTGAACTGCTTATGAAGTATATTATATGATTATATCTCATTGAAACAGTTTCACCAACTGTACTTCATCTGCCGTTACAGATAATAGAGGCCTTCAAACATGAGAGTATGGAGACAACTGGAGTAAATTCCACAAGCATCAAAAAACCAGTAAGAACTACAGCCTATATACACACATATAGCAGCTGGTCTTCCCTTGGGCCTTCTCTCTCCGACATTCACAAAACCCTTAGGCCTTCTCTCTCCCACATTCACATAAACCCTTAGGCCTTCTCTCTTCCACATTCACACAAACCCTTAGGCCTTCTCTCTCCGACATTCACAAAACCCTTAGGCCTTCTCTCTCCCACATTCACATAAACCCTTAGGCCTTCTCTCTCCCACACTCACACAAACCCTAAGGCCTCCTCTCTCTTACATTCACACAAACTTTCATCCTGTAGTCCTAAGAAATGCACAGTCAAGTTAGTGAATCTTTGTAAACACTATGTAATGTATAAAGTATTGCTCATCTAGAAATACGTGTGTATATATATATATATATATAATACATGTGAAGAAGTTTTTATATACAAATGTATACAAGCAATATTTGATTTACAACCTCTGCTTTCTGTGGGAGTTTTTTTTTTTTAGTTTGTGTCTTGAAATTTTAAATAGATGGTGCATTTTGTATTGTGCAAGGTAGGGTGTTTCAGTGAAAGACTAGTTTGAACAGTGATGAGTTTGGGAAGCATATGACCCAGTGGTTTTTACTTGATGCATGTAATTATCATTCTGGGATATCTTTTGCTTTAAATAAATTGTTCCTGTCTTCTGGGTAAAAGTCTTTTAGGGATTTGTATACAGTAACAGCTTTGTGTAGCTTTACTACTTCATGTAGTGGGAGCCAGTCCAGAATCTCAATCATATTTACCCCTCTGTGTTATGATGTGACTAAGACGACTGTGTTATCTCCCGTAGCTACTCACCTTGTACTACCTGAACAGTCTGATCAAACAGCTGAGGGAGCTGGGATATAGCCATCTGACACTGCCCGTTATCAGCTTCATAGAGCTCCTGTCCAAAGACCTGCTCAAGAATAAACCCCTTAACATGCTGGCTCATCTCAGGTACGACATATTGAAGTGTGCAAGAAAACTGTGTCTATAGTGTGATCAAAATGGTGCTGATTGCTTCCTGTTTTACAAAATTGATGTTTACATCTAGCGGGAAATGACTTCGGTGAAAATTATGATTGAAGAAATAAACAAAAACTGTTACCTGTTGTATACATTTACACATTTTTAATGCAGAGCTATGGAGATTTGCCTGGAGCTGAATTTGAAGACGGCTGCCAACCTTCACCAGAAGTCAGCAGGTGGCATCTCTATCACTGAGGAAGACCAAGCAGAGTGAGTCCTTGTCAGATTTTCTTGTCCAGATAATTAATATGCATAGGAAGCAATATGCCCACTACATGTATGTCCTGTTGTGTATCAGCAGCTCTTTTGAAGATTTGTAGATTTTTGCTGTTTTACTGTCAGTAGGAAATGAAGAGTATGACAGTTATGTTTATCTTGTAGTTAGCTCAGCAGATGGTCAACTATTGGTTGATAACAAATGTGATGTGTACAGCATGATTTATGATAAAATGTATACATGTAGCTGGAAGATTGTTACCTGCATTTTGCTTAGCCATGTATTGAGACATGTCAGATCTGCTGGTGCTCACTGTTACATACATGCGTCTCCATTGTAGATCTCGGCAGAGAGTAGCCATGTGGAAGGAGCGCCAGTCCCAGTTTGCCAGAGAGGAGCTCCACATGAAGCAGTCACTGGAGAAACTTGCTTCGGAAGGGAAAGTGAAAGCTGTGGAGTCCAAAACCAGCCTGAAGTCCAGGGGGACAAAGTCCACATCTGTCCTGGGGGGCAGCCAAGTGGGCAGTACAGGGCTTAAGGTAGGTAAACTGATTGTGACAGAACCCATGAGTACTTGCAAGAGTTTGAGAGCAAATGTGCCTCTTGAAATGACTTTAATACCAAACTGATGGATGTATTTACCTTGAAGTTAAAAAATACTCCTTTTAAAGCCTGATGCCTTGTCTTCTATGGAGGATAAATTAGCAAACCATGGACAGAATTTTAGGTCCTTTAGTGTAAATGAATTTATTGATTGTTCTAACATTTGTGTTTATTTCATTGAATTTGATGGTAGGTTTTTTCTGAACTTAGGATCGTACTATTGATGTTTGTCACCGTGTATTTCAGTGTGATGAAAACTCCCATTTGGGCAAGGTGTTGGGCAACCTGGTGGTGCGAGAGATCTGGGCAGATATTGGGGAGATCTTGTTGAACCAGGTAATTTCTTTACAGCATCTTCTTCTATCACTAGGAGCTTCCGTGGCTGAGGGGGTTAGCGTGCCAGTGTGGCACAAGGACTCTCACCAAGGCAGTCGCCGAGAGTTCAAGTCCAGCTCATGTTAGCTTCCTTTCCAGCCATAGGTGGGAAGGTCTGCCAGCAAGCTGCAAATGGTTGTGGGTTTCCCACAGGTGCTGCCTGGTTTCTTTCCACCATAATGCTGGCAGCTGCTGTATAAGTGAAATATTCTTGAGTACAGCCTAGGAGCACCAATCAATCAAATTTTACATCACTACGTCAGATGAATAAGCATTTCCAGCCGTAATTTCTGTTTCTGCAGTTATCTACTACATGTGGTGGGTAGTCAGACTGTACAGAAGAGATGCATGTTTTTAAAATTAAAAATGAAAGGTGGGTTTTGTTTTTGTCAGGGAATGTACCAGAAGGCCAGAGAGTACCTGAGTGAGACTTATACTGAAGCAGTGGTGAGTCGGCACCTTCAACACCCATCTCTGTATACTTGTCTCAAATACTTGCTTTCTAGTCAACAGGAAATCCATCTTTTAATCAATTCCTAGATTGGAATTTGTGTGTGTTTTAATGTGATGTATCATCTATAAATTTTCAAGGACTTAATTTCAATAGAAAAATTTAAGATTCTTTCAAGAGAAGATGATCCTATTGTTTTTGGTTTTGAGCATCTGTGGTGGATCTGAGTTGTTGTACATGATGAACTACAGAGTAAATTTTGTAGTAACTGATGTTGATCTATTGTTCTTTGTTTCAGGCATTTGAAGACAGTGCACTACAAGGACGAACTGCCCTACTGTTGGCCAGGCTTTCTGTTTTAGAGTGTCAATACAGCCAGGCCAACTCACTCTGTGCCTTGGCTCAGGTTAGCTAGTCTATTTATATGTTTAATTCTGGTTTAACTACTCCAAAATCTTATCATGCCTCTGCCAAAACTGGCCTTATGTTATTGCCCTAGTAGTTGGCATCGACCCATCCTTCAGTTTGTATTCTTGTAAACACTATCTCTTGTACACTTGTAGCCAGGTTTGTCAGACTTTATGCATTTACCACATGTACTTAGGCAGTGGGAAGAATCCTTTTTGCCAAGCACAGCATAATGACCCAAGTGACCCTCACTCATCGCTGTGAGTTCAAGCCCAGCTCATGCTGGCTGCCTCTCCTGTCGTATGTGGCAAGGTCTGGCAGGAACCAGGCGATGGTCTTGGATTTTTCCAAGGCTTTGCCTGGTTTTTCCTCCCCCATAATTCTAGCTGCAGCTGTATAAGTGAAATAGTCTTGAGTAAATGAGATAAAATAAATGAATAAATATGAACCCTTTTCATTTTGGGTGACCTTATCTGTTTTTTTTCAAGGTCATTGGGATTATTTAAGTTACATTCATAGGTGCATGTCATATCCCTTGGAGTCTTTAAACAGTTTTCATCTACACCAAGTAAAGTGAAAGAAGCCCTGTTGTTTTTCGGGGGCTTTTCTTTTAAGGTCATTGGGCCCATATCTCCATTACCTTGTAAACACACTGTCATTTGCAACTATCTGGGCCAATGGGTATTTAGTGCTTTGGCCGCTGTTTTTGCTGATGTGACTGTGATGGGTTTGTAGGATGTGCACAAGGGAGATGAGGAGTTCTGGTGTGACACAGTGTTGGTTATGGTGGAGGCCATCCTGTGTAACACCAAGGACAGGACCAGGATGAGGAAGGTGAGACAGTACGCTCCATACATGTACATGATTGGCCACAGAGGCCCTAGGTGCATGTAATTATGTCCCCCACTCATTAAGAGGGGACAGTTTAATTACAAGAGTAAAGTGTTAACCAAGCACTGTTGATCAGACACTGACTTGTTATGTCCTCTCTCTTTATATTGTATTGCCGAGATATGCTCTGCACAAAGTTGAGGGGGACAGATGGACGGAAAACGCTTTCGCTTTTGAGCACGGCTCTGCGGCATAATGACTTTCAACACGACCGTCCCTGCGAGTTCAAGTCCAGCTCATGCTGGCTTCCTCTCCAGCCGTAGATGGAAAGGTCCGCCAACAACCTGCGGATGGTCATGGGTTTCCCCTGGGCTCTGCCCGGTTTCCTCCCATCATAATGCTGCCTGATGTTGTATGAGTGAAATATTCTTGAGTACAGTGAAAACACCAATCAAATAAATAATAAATAAATGAACACAAATATATTAATACTGTGCATTGGCTAATTTTGCTATATTTACATTTGTCTGGAGGGGAGGGGGAATGTACGTCTTTGCAATCTCTGATCATTTTCTTGTCTGTTTTGTTGTTATAGGCTCGGGCATTACTTGTCAGAGTGATGAATGTGTTTTTGGACATGTCAGAAGAAAAACCCAACAGAGCTGCAGCTATTGGACACATTTTAGCAAAGATGGAAGCTAAGTCAGTGTCAGCTAAGCAAGACGAGTTGTAATGTGTGCATGCAGATGTACAGTACAACCTGATACCAACTTCACATCAAACATAACAAAAAAAAAAACAGAAGAGAATTTTGAATTAATGGAAGTGATAACCCACTCGACCTTCAGGGATTATCATTTCCACCTCTCACACGAACAATATTTATGGTATTCAACCTTCACTCTGTAATATCCTCTATGTACACACTATCAGTCATGTATTTGCACTTTATAAATCTGCTTTAAGAAATGCTAATCACAATTGCAATTTATGCTGATTATGTCATGCTTGTCTGTTGAATCATCTAAGGGCAACCAAACAGCAAATCTCAATATCTTTTAATACTACATATGTTTTACATATGTGTAGTGATGTTCTGTTTCATGTTTTAAAAAATCATTTGTATATACTGTTTCTGCTCATTCATGGATGGTTAAAGAGGGCAAGTTGGGAAGAACACATTGTGCAATTTGACAGAATTATCCCCTTTAAATAAAGGTAAATAAAGATTTTTTTCATTCTGACCCAGAAGTTCTTGACTTTGCTGTACTATACAGTAACTATGTAGGCATATACATGGAAGCTTCCTTTCCTGTGTGGTTGTCATCAGCACCTACTTTTCTTCCTTTTTTTTAGACTGGGGTCGATCCAAACCACAATCACCTTAGAAGAGCACAAGGATATCAATGTGCCAAAGGTTATGAAGGCACTGCTCTCAGCTTGTCAGGTAAAGGGAGGCAACTAACCCAGAGTTGCAAGTATACAAGTATTCTATTCTTCATTTCATTTTTCATGCTGTGCCAGAAAAAAAACATTTGAAGTGTGTTCATTTTAAATATCACTTGTCACTTAAAATTGTGCAGATGTGCCAGTTTCACATGTCAGTGTAGTTTTATTTTCCCTGAAATTGGACAATTTGAATAAGATCCAATCAATTTCTGCTTGTGATCCGTACAGAAATTTGAGAATGCGACGGAGAAGCTTCTGGGACTGGGTCACAGAAGGGATGCCATGCCAGTGATGTTGGAACATGCTACTGTACTGCAGAGGCTGGCTAAGGCCGCCACGGAAACAGAGATACAACACACCTACTATCTACAGGTAACCAGGGAAACAGGTGCCCTGTCTCTGTACACAAAACGTGATAAAATTATGTGTGTATATATTCTGCATATGTGGCAAAAGCATATATGGTTAGTTCTTCCACTCATTACACTTTAAAATAAAAGCTGATAAAGAATCTGTGGTATTCATAGATACTTTTTAATGTGCAATGTTGCGTTTTCTTTTAAGAAGCCAGGAAGCCATTGACATTGAATAGTACATGACTGAAAATGTGGGATTATATCAGAAAATCCCACCTCATAGGCCTGATATACATGTACAAATGTCAACCATTGTCTGAAAGTGTTACTAAAGTCTTACTTGTAAATAAATTATCTTAGAGATGATGACGTGGTGTAAGCTTTTTCTTGTGATTAAAACCACAACTATGTTATTCCAGAGTAATAATTGAAAAATTCATAAAAATGATGTGAATCATAGTTATGGATTGGTTATCTTCTCTTGAATTGAAGGCTCTTGCTGTTTTGAAAGACTTGGTGGCAGTATCTGAGGAGGCATTCTATGAAGCGCAGTCCTTGTCTTCAGTATCTGAGGTATGATATGTAACTGCACAGAATTGCCGAGAAATTAACTGTGAGTCTCTTAAGTAATGACCATGAGCATATAAAGATTGGTGCTGCTAACTTTCTTAAAATGTCGTTCTTGAGTCATCGTAAATTTGAAATGAATTTAACTTTTTTTTTTTGACTCTGTTTTTTATATGCCAACCTCCATTAAAGTTAGATTGTACTGAAGTTGGCTTTATCTGTTTATCCAATTGTCTATGAACTGTTTAGAGTTATTAACATTATGCACACTGCACACTCGCTTCCCTTAGAGCTTGACACTTATAGTAGTTACCACTGGCCCATAAGCATATTGAAAATGGATTCAAATGGCCAAGATTTTATGTCCCTTTTGTTTTACATTGTGTTTTCATGCTGTTAACACTACAGCTGGGTAAGCGCTTATTGAGGCTCAGAAACTTAGTTAATCCTGATTGAATTTTACAATGGTCTCATTTCTGTGTTTTGTATCTTGTCTGTTCTTAGTTACGCTCCATGAGCCTGCCCATTCAGCGGGAACTGGCCTATAACCAGCAGATGTGTGGTGAAGTCTTGCTTGACATCTACGCCCTGCATGTGACTGAGGAGCGCGCCAAAATATTGGAGGACCAGCGCAAAGGATCAGTGCTCAGGGTACACGTATACTTAAAGATATACTGTATTTGACCCAAGGATTTTTGTTCTTGTAGCCTTTTTCAGATGACTCATTTTTCTTTATTCTGATTAATTTATCAACGTGATAGAGCCACTGAAGAGTTCTGTGAAGCTTGATTAATTTCTTAGCAGAAGAACTGAAGTGTTGGCTTCCTTCTGAGGTGTTTTGGAGATTTTTAATTGACTTGCCCAAGTAATAAATGCCTTGGGTAACTGCAGTTTTTGGAGATATCATTATTTGAAAAAGAGAGGAGTTCAACATCAGAAATCAGTTTAACAGAAAATGTGCTCCTGATCTAAGTAAGCATGTGCCTAGTAGCTAGCATGCACAGAAATCTGGGGGTATGATTGGACAGCATGTGCCTAGTAGCTAGCATGCACAGAAATCTGGGGGTATGATTGGACGGCATGTGCCTAGTAGCTAGCATGCACAGAAATTTGGGGGTATGATTGGACAACATGTGCCTAGTAGCTAGCATGCACAGAAATCTGGGGGTATGATTGGACAGCATGTGCCTGGTAGCTAGCATGCACAGAAATCTGGGGGTATGATTGGACAGCATGTGCCTGGTAGCTAGCATGCACAGAAATCTGGGGGTATGATTGGACAGCATGTGCCTGGTAGCTAGCATGCACAGAAATCTGGGGGTATGATTGGACAGCATGTGCCTGGTAGCTAGCA
>JABBOT010000001.1:7508534-7748853 GCA_016165875.1 Acanthopleura granulata
ATGCACAGAAAGCTGGGGGTAGGATTGGACAGCATGTGCCTGGTAGCTAGCATGCACAGAAATCTGGGGGTAGGATTGGACAGCATGTGCCTGGTAGCTAGCATGCACAGAAATCTGGGGGTAGGATTGGACAGCATGTGCCTGGTAGCTAGCATGCACAGAAATCTGGGGGTAGGATTGGACAGCATGTGCCTGGTAGCTAGCATGCACAGAAATCTGGGGGTAGGATTGGACAGCATGTGCCTGGTAGCTAGCATGCACAGAAATCTGGGGGGAGGATTGGACAGCAATTTAGCTAGCATGCACAGAAATCTGGGGGTATGATTGGACAGCATGTGCCTAGTAGCTAGCATGCACAGAAATTTGGGGGTATGATTGGACAACATGTGCCTAGTAGCTAGCATGCACAGAAATCTGGGGGTATGATTGGACAGCATGTGCCTGGTAGCTAGCATGCACAGAAATCTGGGGGTATGATTGGACAGCATGTGCCTGGTAGCTAGCATGCACAGAAATCTGGGGGTATGATTGGACAGCATGTGCCTGGTAGCTAGCATGCACAGAAATCTGGGGGTATGATTGGACAGCATGTGCCTGGTAGCTAGCACGCACAGAAATCTGGGGGTATGATTGGACAGCATGTGCCTGGTAGCTAGCATGCACAGAAATCTGAGGGTATGATTGGACAGCATGGTAATGCCTTATGTTGTGTAAATTCTGTTGTATTCTTATGTTTATTTTGAAAAAATGTATCAGATTAACTACCTCACTTTTGATACATACAATAGAGAATGCTCGTTGTTTTTGTATCTCTTTTGTAGTAAGACGTAAGATTCAGTGTCATCTGAATTGATCAGTATAGCAACAGTCTCACCAGAGAATCTGATTATCATGATATTATAGCAGTTGCTTGGTATTGGATACTTTGTTGTGTTCAGTTGTGTTCCTGGTGTTGGACATGCCAGGGTGTTTTCGTTATTATTATTGTTTTTAATATTGTTTGTATTTGTTACAGATGGTGGAGGATCTTGTAAGAATGACCCCTGAATACACTCAGATGGAAAGAGAATGGTCAGAAATTGGAAAGTAAGCGATCTGGTGATCTTAACTTTACACTCAGTTGTGCATGTGAAATGCATTTAAGTACAATTATGAACTTCAGCTTAGGCTAAATACAGTTTATATGGATTCTTGTGCTGCTTTGTTTTGTGTTTCTGTCGGAAAAATGCCAGTTAGCAGTTCAAGTGAATATTTGAAAATTTTATCTGTTTTATCTTTGGGATATCTCAAAGACAGGAGTTTGCACAAGTGGCATGATCAAACACAAGCCATCTCTCCTGTGTGGGTGTTTTGCCAAGTCCGATGCATGGTTTGCAGTTGTACCAGTGTAGTGCTCATGCCATGCCTTGACAGAGCGTGATACTGAAACAGCAATTGTTTTGCCTAGTCCAAGGCTTGATTCTTATACTTGATTCTTGTACTCAGTTAGTTAGATGTGATATACGAATTCATCTGTGGAGCTGCCAGTGTTCAGTTGAGTATGAATGTATATACATTTTGTGTTGCTGTTTTTCAGAGTGATAGGGGATGCTTGCCTTCTTCAGCTGATCAACTCCCATAACCTATCCAGACAGACGCCTCGACTGAAAGCAGCGGTTAGCCATTATCCTCAGCTTTATCTGTCAAACAGTACCATGATTCTTAACCTAGATTGTTGACTAGCTGTACATTTTCACATGTTCTTTAGAAAGTGGCTCAGCAAAACCTTATACTTTGCGTCTAGAGTGCTTTCGTATTTTTTTAAGATCGCCCTGTAGAACAATTCAGTGAATACAAAGTGGGAACCTACATGACCATATAGAGTATCAGTAATATTAAAAAAACATTAGAAAAATGTCACTGTGTAAAACCAAATATGTTTTGATTGATCAGGTGAAAAGAGGAGTGTAGTGATGCAGTGTAACTGTTGTGTTTGTAGAGTCTTTGTTACATAGGCCGATGTCTGAGGCTGCTGTCTCTGCAGAAGCACCCAGACCCTCCCTCACAGTGGCTCATCAGGGACCTGGTATGTACCATTGGTTTCTGATTGCTGTCCAAAAAAAAAACTTTGTACTTCTCACCTCATTAACGTCAAGAGACTTGATACTCATTTTTCTTACCACTGATTTTCGTTTCTGTGGTTTAATGTACTTTCTATGAAACATGATTAATTTGTGTGTGTGGATCTGCAGTTTCTGGCTGTTATTGCTGTCACCTGTAGATTATTCAGGTATTCTATTTATATTTATTGTATATTGGTGACCTGGTGTTTGCTGCAGTTTATTTTATTTATTTGATTGGTGTTTTACATCGTACTCAAGAATATGTTCGCTTTAAATCTAAGGTTATGCAAGTACAGTTAAAGGTAACTCTTCACTGGTATACCATAATGAATTTTCATCATTTTTGACAACTCATTCATTGTAGTGTAACTTTAAAATCTAATGAGCTTTGAAAAATGAATGACTTCTGAAGGACTTTCAAGGCTCAGTCCCTTAACCAATGTGGTGGTCTCTGTCTGCTTTGCCTGCTGCCTTAATTCAGGAGGTTTTTATGTACTTATGAAAGGTTTACTCTGGACACTCCTGTTTCCCCTAGCCATAAACTTGACTGCCATCATATGGCAAATGTTTGAGCTCTTCGTTTAACATCAATCAACCAATCAGTGACCAATTGATATTCATATGATATGATATTTTCCCAAGGAGTTACTGAAGGTTGAGGAGGCCCTAGAGGGTGGTCCTGAGACTGAAGGGGGTCCAGAGGAGGGGGAGGACCAGCAATCTAAAGAAGCAGTTTGTCCTAAACATGTTACATCTTTAATAGTAAGTGCCATTTCCTATTGTAAATTTTCATGAGGCTACTCTTACATATTTTATCTTGCATCAGCTGCAGTGTATCTGAATGTTACGTGAGTTTGTGTGCTTTTCACTTTCAGTCTTTCACACTTGCCTCCAGGTACTTCTAATAGCACAGTCCCAATACTGTCAAATATGTGTGCCTTTTTTGCAAAGGGCTATATGCATGTAAGGAGGTTGCAATAATCTCCATTTGGTAAACTACATGTAGGGTTAGTTGTTAGTTGTGTTTGTTCTTACGTGCATTCAGGTTGCAATGCTTGACCACTTTTACCTATAATTTTGATGGTGGTTTCAGGATAAACACAAAGATAGCAGATTCTATCTGCAGCAGGCCACAGAGTGTTTGTCACAGGCCCTGAACCTGGCTCTATCCAAGGGATTCAAGGTAGGATGAGCTACAGGGCGGATACCTATCTAAAGTGTTAATATATATATTTTTTAAGCTTATGCTTGCTTCTTTAAGACGCGACAATTTTTACAGTGAATAACAACTTCCCGCTTTTATTGTTATCACCAGCATGCTGAACATCAAAGAATACCATTACACAAGGACTGTCACAGTACTTATGGTATTAATCATTGAAATTCCTATTTTTTGTTTTTATCGTGCAGGATGTAGGGAGTAAGGCTGCCCTGGAGTTGGTGGAGTGTTTGGGTCAGTATGACATGGCCACAGCCTCGCAGTACCTGGCTCTCTATCAGGTGAGTCTGGGTTAACACTCCACATATTGCTCTTATCATTCATTTCCTGTAGTTCTGTATATGCAGATTTGCGTATCTATTGTCAAATCCTATAATTCTGTATTTCTGTAGTTCTGTATAGATTTGTAAAGCTATTGTCAAATTCTGTGTGGCCTTGGTAGGAGAATGGTGAAACTGTTTATATTCAATTTTTAAACTGTTGTATTCTATGTAGTCTGTGTTTGGCTCTCCAGATTTGTGGAGCTATTGTCAAATCCTGTATTTCCATTGATAGAGTGGTAAAACTGTTTATTATGTTCTATACATCTGTGTTCCCCTCTCCAGAAGCTATTTGATGCATGTTGTGTTTCCTTTTCCAGAATTTTAAAGCGTTATGTATGCATCTCATATTTTCATTAAAATCGATTTCCTTTCTACAGGAATGTCTAAAACAAACCCTATATATCAACGTAAATGGTATATTCCTGTGTTTCTGTCTGTAGAGCTGTGAAGCTGCCCTATACCTGGAGAATGTCCTCTACAAGTCTCAGCCTGACCCCACGTCCTCGAGGCTGGCCGCCCTGCTTCACCAGAGGGCAGGGCTGCTGAGGGCAGACATCACTCGTAACACGGCTGAGGGTAGTGTGGCCACGGCAGTAGAGGCAGCCTTAGAGCAGGAGTGGCAGGTAACCACTGAGCCTTAGAGCATGAGTGACAGGTAACCACTGACCAGTGGAACAAGAGTGGCAGGTAACCACTGAGCCTTAGAGCACGAGTAACAATTAACCAGTGATAATTAGAGTAGGAGTGGCAGGTAACCATTGACTCTTAGAGCAGGAGTGGCAGGTAACCATTGACACTTAGAGCAGGAGTGGCAGGTAACCACTGAGCCTTAGAGCATGAGTGACAGGTAACCACTGACCAGTGGAACAAGAGTGGCAGGTAACCACTGAGCCTTAGAGCACGAGTAACAAGTAACCAGTGATAATTAGAGTAGGAGTGGCAGGTAACCATTGACTCTTAGAGCAGGAGTGGCAGGAAACCATTGACTCTTAGAGCAGGAGTGGCAGGTAACCACTGAACCTTAGAGCAGGAGTGGCAGGTAACCACTGACCCTTGGAGCATGAGTAACAGGTAACCAGTGATAATTAGAGCAGGAGTAGCAGATAACCACTGACCCTTGGAGCATGAGTGGCAGGTAACCTCTGACCCGTAGAGCAGGAGTGGCAGGTAAAGCTGGTTCCCTTTGGGGAGGTATTTGTATTAGTGAACAACATACCGCAAGTATTTTCACTGAACAAAACAGAAAGAATCTTGTTTACGATGGACCAATGTAGTAAAAAGCTTAAAGTGAATGAAAACAAGTGAAAAATGTCCCACACAAATCATAATAACGTGATATTATTGGTGAATTCTGCTGTATCACAAATGTGTCATTGTTTATACATGTATAGGTTTTCATCGGTTTTGCTCTGGAATAGAACTGATACGTTATCATGGTGAAGTGCTTGTAGCTACATGTGTTTGGATGGTGTACAATTTACATGCCCTGACAACTTGTTTCCTTGTGTTCAAAGGCCTGGAAACAGCTGACTGTCCTGCCATCCCATGTGGATTTCCTCAAGGAATTCCCCTCCAACTTCAATTTCTTTGTCCTTGTACACTCTCCAGATAAGTAAGTCTACCTTTAAATGTGATTGCAGTAAAATATGAAATCTCAACACAGTTACATTTGAAATAATAAAAGAGTCAAGATTTATGTTTACAGTAAATGTTGTATTGGAAAATGTTGTGAGTGACATTTGAGGTTAAAGAAAGGCCAGTGTAAATACTAAAGATCATACACAGCAAGTGCTCTTATGGGTGTGTAATAATGAATAATACATGTTAATGTCTGTGAGGTCTTTATATACATGTATGTGCAGTTTGAGGTTTATGTCACAGGAAAAAATTGTATGGAGCTCTTATGGACAAATCTACGCCCAGTGCAGGAGGGAAAGGAGACAGTAAGAAAGCTGCCATACAAGGTCAGATGGAGTTATTAGTGACATTTATTGTCAATTTTTATAAACTCTTTTATAATGATATTACATGTATGTGTGCCTTTGATTTTGGCATCATGGCAGTCTACGGGGTGTTAACAGAGTTATCAAACTTCTTGACATTTTGTCTTTACCACAAGAGCAGAACCTTGTGTAAAGCAAGGGTATATTAGTGTGGGAATAAGTGGTGTTAAATGACGCGTTTTGCTTGATTATGATGGATTCATCCATCTTATAGGGCCACTTAAGAGGTTTCTGTGAAGTTTGATTAATTTATTATCAGAAAAACTTCAGTGTTGGTGTTAAGAGCGCTGTTAGAAGTGCATGTTTTACACACTAAACCTCAGGTGAAATACATTATATGTCCGTTACTGCATTAAACACCTGCGTGTGTGTCGGGGAATACAGTTATACAGCTGTCCTGTCCTACTTTCAGCGCTGTCCCGTGCCCGCATCACCTCCATCGAGACCAACCCGGACTACCTGGAGGATCTGCTGGAGAGGTTCCGCAGCTACAAGCACAGCTGTCAGCAATGGCTGCTCAAGCAGGAGTACGTGCGCTCCCAGCACGCCCAGAGACAGAAAATGCTGGAGAATTTGGACGACAGCATGAAGCAGGACGCCAGGGTAAACCATCCCTTCTAGTTCTCTGACTGGTAGCTCACTTGGAGGTTGAGGGTATTTGCGTGTGGGAGTTATTTCCACAAGTTCATACCACACAGTCATCTGATGATTATGGGCAGTACATTTGTAATAAAAATGACCTACTGTAAGTACATACCAAATGCATGCCACGTTTAATTTATACATGCAGCACGTTTTAGCTTGCTGTAATTCTTCAGCCTTTTCATAGATTTAGAAGGTGTTTAACCAGGCATACTGAAGGCATTGAAGTGTTCTGAGGACATTATTATGTTTGGACTGGTGAAATCATAATTTCTGTGAATCACTGAAATTGGCCAACCCAACCTACGTAGTTTTGTCTCCAAAATCAAGTTAAACAGGCACGGAAATTGTACTGTACTCTCTCGTGTGTGAAGATTTTTAGAAGTTAAAACAATAAGGCATTAATCAAATCACTTTGTGATTTGTTGTTGTTGTTGTGGCATGAGTGGGAATTGGCCAAATGCAGATGACATGATAGTCTATGAAAATGCTACTTTTTTCATAATGGTCACTAGTATATTTTAGAGTCAGAAATGATTTATTAATTTATTTGATTTTTGTTTTACGTGGTATGAAAAGAATATTTCAGCTATACGACGGCTGCCATCATTATGGTGGGAGGAAAACAGCAGAAACAGGGGAAAATCCACGACAATCTGCAGTTTGCTGGCAGATCTTACCATGTATGGCAGGAGTTGAAGCCAGTATTAGCTGGACTTGAACTCACAGCGAGGACATTGGTAGGAGGCTTCTGTTCCATTACGCTCCTGAAGCAAGCTTACCAACCCTGTTGGAAATGATGTGATTAGTCTATTAGTCTTAGTGAACATGCAAGTAAGTTGGTTACAATTTCCTTTTTGTAGAGCCCTTCAACGACCTCTGTTGGGGAGGAGAATGACCTTCATGAGGAGTTCCTCCAGCTGGTGGGGGAGATGGAGAGCTACCTGCACCCTGTCTTATCCACTCTGGATGGGTTCCTCAGGTAAGGGGACACAACTCTGCTGTGCCTGCAGCTGTCCAAGTATCATATGGAATGAACTTGACATTCCTGAGTTAATAATGTGTTTTGAACATTTTAATAGTTTAGAAGAGTTGTTAATAAACATTCAGTGAAATGGTACATTCTCCTGTATGGATGGAAGCATGTGTTGATAAAGCATTCTTATGAGTAAAATCATTATAACAAGATAAGAACAATAATAATGAAAGCTGTTAACCAACAACGAAAGCGAGGGTACACACTGTTATGTAATTACCATTTCTGGTAGTCTGATGTAAACTTCATGGCAATAAAATGAAGACAAGAATGTCATAAAATTGAAAAGAAATATGTTGGATTTGAACCAGACTGCCATGTATTATATACAATGGGCCTAATACTGCAGGCCAGCTTGAAGACAAGACAGCTTTGAACTCTTGCTCATAGTTGCTAACAAAAGACAGAGGGGTTACATTGTTGCAAAGGTTTCTCCTGTTTCCGCGGTAAAATGTGGTGACACATTTCATACATCGCCCCCTATTTATGAATATAGCAGTTGGGGACAGCAGTCCCAAGGTTCCCAAACTGTGATAGTGATAACAAAAACTGGAAAAACAGAGAAAAAGCATGACAAAATTAAATAATAAATCAACTGGATTTGAACCTTAAACTGCCAAGTATCATATACATACTCAAGTACGAAAGACCAGCACACACAAAATACAGCTTGATCTTTGGTTCACAGCTGATATCAAGGACAAGAAGTAATACATTGTCCTAAGCTTTTAAGATGCTGCCTGAAGCGATTCAAGCTTCAAAGGATACTGTTGTGATACATACATGTCATTGACTTAACCCAGGTGAAGATTTCATGTCGTCTTGCACGAAACTCCAGTGTTATTCAAATGGGAGGCTTTTGAAAAATTTTGGTTGGTTTTTTTTATCACAACTTGAAAACTATAAAATGTATGAAAATAATTCAAGGAGCACCAGATAGTGTGTTTAATCATTTTAAGCAATTTTTAGAGTTCACCCAGCTTTGACCTAACTTTAGCGGTCAGTTATAGCTTAACTTGAATACCAGCATCAAAGTTTTACAATATCAGTAGGGCAGTCCTCAAAGATACAGCAGATAAAATTTCATTCAGATAGCTTAAAATGTTTTGGAAAAGAAAATTTTTTAAGCTTAACAGTGAAATTCAGAATGGCAGCTAAATCAGGTGACTAACCAAAGATCACAAAATGTTAAAAGTTGCTCCATTTGTTCGTTATGAAACTCCAAAAGGTGATTTTTCTACCTTTAGCATTTTTAGGGATGTTGCAATTTTACGAGCGGACTAAAAATAATAATAATAGTAATTAAGGCTGTTATCCAACAGCGTTGCTGGGGTCCACACTATTACCTCTTTAGCACATCTGGTAGACCCCCTGATAACTTCATGGTAAAAAAATAAGAGAAAAAAAAAGCTGAAAAGATTAGAAAGGGATGAACTGGATTTGAACCCATGACTGCCATATGGAATGGGTCTACTACAAAAAACCAGCATGGAAGCAGCTCAACTTTGATCCTTTGCCCATAGCCCATAACATAAGACATAAAGAATACAGTGTAGCAAGGATAATCTCCATTCTCACAGTAAACTGCACTCAGCCATGTCCAGCTTTACAGCTGTAACGGTTTCTTATCACGTGACCACTAATTGTGGTGAAATTTTGCTTTTTCACACTTTGTATAGTACATATCTGGCCCTTTGCACTCTATAATTTTCAGCATTACAGCTGTAATGGTTTTCTGTGATGTGACCTCCAAATATGGGGAAAACTGCATTTTTTGAACTTTGGTCATAATTTGCGTCAAATCATCGCCAGTATACATCGCAGGCAAAAAATGAGATCAGATTTGTGATCAGGACGTCAAATTACATCAGACAGCAGACTTCACATATTTAAATTCAAAAATGTTTGCTCATGTGATTTTGGTAATCAGTGCATTTCTACAGTTTTCGAGACATGAAAATGATTTTTGCATATCAAATTTGCCGTGAGGTACTGTGTCTGCGTTTTAAATTTCAGCTCCATCGGATAAACCCTTCTGGAGAAAATTACGTCAACATATTATATTCATGGTATTATGGAGTCCAAAGTAGGTCAGGTTGAAAAATAAAAATTGTGGGGAAAAATTTCTCTGTCAAAATGAAAAGAAATAGATTGGAATTGAACCTCAGAGTGCTGGAACTAGTCTGTAGTGCCTAATAATTTCATGATACTTGAGACAAAAAAGAGAGAAAGAAAACTAGCAGGATTTAACTGGATTTCAACCTGAGACTGCTAGGTACAGTGTTCATTGGGGCTATGGTGAAAGCCAGTGAATAGAAAATAAATAGTTCTGTCTGATACAAAGGCTCTGCCACATGCATAGAGAGACTGTGCCGTTGATGTACAGCTCCCGGCGCCAGACAGAATCACAATACCCCACTCATGCCAGCCAAACCAACGTTAGGGAGAGACTGCCTTTGATCTGCTGCTCCCATGTTATGAAAATGGGAGAATTTTGAGAAATCTTTGTTTGTTTCTTAGCGAAAACTATACAATGTACGAAACTAAGTCTTGCAGAATTGTAATCCGGACAGCATGGAGCACCAGATAGTATGTTTGATTAATCATTTTAAGCAATATTTAGAGATGATGTCATTTTTATGGAACTTCGGAGGTTAATTACAGCCTAATTTGCATGTCAGATTTAACGTGTAAGGAATACTGAGTAGGGCCATTCACCTAGAAACAGGAGATACAATTTCCATCCAACAGGTATACCCTTTTGTGAGAAGAAGCTACTTTAAGCTTAATAATGAAATTCAGAATGGCTGCTAAGTCACGCGACTGGCCAGTGGACACTAAACGTCAAAAATTGCTTCAGATGTTGATTATCAAGATGGCAAAGTGTGGATTTTCTACCTTCCGTAGTTTGGGAGATGTTGCAGTTTTACAAGAGGGCTAAAAATGATAATAATTATAATAATCTGAACGATTTCAAGAGGTGTCCCACAGGGAACCTGTGTGGACTGGTAATAATAGTAATAATTCGAAAGATTTCCGGAGGTGTCCTGCTAGGATGGTGTGGACCCCTAACAAAATATGGACAGATTCAAGATGATATCTCGATGCAGTTATTACCACCTGTTAATCATATTTTAGTAAAGTTTTCAAAGTTTGACTGCATCTTCATTATTGTGCATCCCCATAGTTCAGCATAATTGATATTGTAGAATGACCATTGGACTTTGTTCTCAGTTTTGTTGTTTTGGGGAAAGTTGATCCTACAATTTACAAGTATTTGTGTTCGATTGTAAGTAATATAGTTGGGGAAACATTTAATAGAGAGAAGGTTATTTTGCTCAGGTGTTAATTTTGCCCAGTGTTCATATACATTATTATATTTGACAAGTATGAAGTTCATTAGCCAAGTCCTGTCCTGTGTCCTCAGGCCCCAGACGGCAACCACTTCATCAAACGAGACGGGTAAGGACACACCCCCAAGTCAGGAGTGTCTGATTGTATTGGCTGATCCTGATCTCCTGGAGCTCCCCTTGGAAGCTTTACAGATTCTCCAGTCAGATAACATATCGTCCCTGTCCCGGGACTTCTCACTCCAGTTCTTCTACCACAGACATCATGTAGAGGTCGTAGGTAGGTAAAGGCAGAAGAGAATGTTTTCTGTGCCAACTGCACATACAAGCGAGAACATGTAGTGTATTGGCAGCTTGATAGGAATTTAAAAAAGATGAAATACATGCAAGTAACATGTAACATTGTTTTTATTCATTAGGATACTCCGGTAATCACCTGATTTTATTCTGCTTGATGATTTAAGGTCTTTCCCAGGAATGTATTGCAGTAATTAATGAAAATTTGATAAAAGGTTACATGGTACAAAATTATATTTTGGTAAGCTGTTTCCCAAAATTGTTGCTGATGTCTACTATGTGGAAAAGTCCTAAGAGATGTTTGAACACAAATGACACACCCTTTCGAAATACTTCAACATCAGCCCTTTGACTGGATATATGTAGGGTAAATGTATGAAAAATCCCTTAAGTCTCATTGCTTGTGAGAACACTTTATTTACACTAGTAAGTGGAAATTGTTCATGTATGGGTTGTGTCTTTCTCGCACTGTAGATGAGCATTAATTTGCATGATAGTAAACTCTAGATTGTGGTCATTCATGGGACTGGATAATGATAATAGTCATTCAGATAGATATATCTGTGTAATTGATCAGACGAGGCAGCAGCTGGCAGTGGGAAGAAGTCCAAGGCTGACAAAGGGAAGGATATTCCTCCTCGTATACCAGGGTTGAAGGATGCCAACAAGAAACAGGCCAAAATTGTGAGTTACTAGTTACTGTGGAGATTGGACATCGATCAAAAAATGTATGTGGTTGTGAAGTGTAGTGAAACGTAGTTTATCTTGATGTAAACCATTGGTTTTCATGGTAGGGTCATGACATCATGAATTGTGGGCATCACTGATTTCCAGCTGGCCAGGGACATTTGTTTTGTACTTGTATGATTTGGAAAGATTCATTCCAAGGTTCTCATGTATAAGGATAAGTTGTTCTGATACATTCACATGAACTTTAACATGTAGTCTTGAGTATTACATTAAACAGCAGTTAAATAAATAACTGACTTCTAATAATTCAGCAGATTTTGGTTTAACTACCGGTACTGTATATGTTCTTAAGAAGATTGTTTCAGTGGTATGTCCCTGTTTTCGTATATAATGTACCTGTGTTTTCTACAGATCCCCCTGAACAGACAGATCTTACCCTGGTGTCGACCTGTGGATACCATGAATTTCAGGTGTATCCTTTTTGTATCACAGCTCTCCACAAGAACGAAAACTCGGTCGTAATGGAAAGCTCACAATATTGAGGGCTTTGTTGTATTAGAAATTTGTAAATTCCTCTGAGCTAATTTTTGTAGGGTGTTGGTGGTAATAAGAGCCATTGACCTTTGCATAATTATTTCACAAAGACCATATGCCATTTAGAAAGTTTGTCATGAATGGTCCAGGCATTCTGGTTCCTGCTGCCAATGAAAGTGATTACCATTGTACAGTTAAAAATTCTTTTTACTTAATCATGGATGCTCTCAGTTTGTCATGAATGATCCAGGCATTCTGGTTCCTGCTGCCAATGAAAATGATTACCATTGTACAGTTTTTTTTGCTTAATCATGGATGCTCTCCTAGGAGGTAGGATGGTTTTCATTGGTTTCATGAACTGATGTAACCATCAGTGGTTATATGAATATGGAGCAGTTTGTAATGTACGTCTACAGTTGAGCAGATATGTGTGACTGAGGGTGTTGGGAGAGTTTTCCTTGACTTCTCTCAGTTATGGTGGACCCATATCTAGACTGTGATGAAACAGGTATGACATAAGCTTGGGGCATAGTTATGAATGTACAACTCAAAATTAATTTCTTTTTATAATTAAAGCATGCAAAACACAGCAAAGCAGTGAGCCCACGGTACTAATTGGTTCTGAGTCTGGTCAGAATGATCCTGGATAACATTTGCTTTAGTTCAGTGACTACTCAGGGCAGGTTTCTGTTAGTAGCACAGGTAATTGGGTACACTTCACTGTGGAACCTGCTGTGGCTGCACCTGAATATTTCTGTACAATTACGTGCATCACTCTGAGAGTCTGAGGCTGATAAAGCTGAGAAGGTCACCACTGAGAGTGGCAGCGGACAAAACGGGGAGCAGTGTGAAGATGCTGGAGAGATGCTGCCAGATCCCTCCTGGTATAACATATTAACAATTGAAGTAAGAAGTATTTTGCATACTTGCATATTTACATGTGTCTGCATAACTATAACTGATGTAGACACTGTTATGATTTCCTTTGGTATCCACATTGATTGCCTAATGATTGCCGACTTGCCTTGGTTAGAACTGCTTGGCCCTGTGGAAACTATGAAGCAGACACTGGAAGAGTATGAACAGCTGTTCACTCCTCGTTGGCTGGGGGTCATGGGAGATGACCATGTACCCAGGTAGGTACATCACCTCCAGTATGTATATAGTACATCCTCTAAATGCACACCATTTCAAGTCAGTAATGAAATATATTAATATTCTCTACAAGAAAGATGCCTTTATTTATTGACAGATACAAAGGGACACAAGCACTCAGAATCACAAGAAATGTTAAGATCTGTAATATAGTCATTGGACATTCTCAGGACTCTGTGTGATTGGGCTTTCCTTTGTTCACGACGGGCTGTGGACATACCTTAGACAGCTGAAGGTTGATGCCTTCAGTTTCAGGTTCTGGTAAAGGAACAACTATGTGGGAAAGAGCTGTAAAAGGCATGCCTCATGTAGGTCTGACAACTTGATATGTCAGGAAGACCGAGTTTCAGAATGGGAATTATTTCCCACAATTCCTCATCACTGACTCTATATTCTCTGTATTCTAAGCATTTACCTGTAACCCTGTACTTACAGTGTTGGTGAATGGGAGATCTACCTGTCAGAAGGCTCATCGTTTGTGTATTATGGCATGGAAGGATTCCTAACGAACATTCCTCCCTCAAAGATGTCCAGCCTCAATATCCCGGGTAAGTCTGTTAGAAGCTCCAAGTGTAAACAAATATTGGCATGTACATCTACACAGCTTCCTTATCCCACTCATTTAGACTGATTTGGGATGGTTTCAGCACCAGCTGAAGTAGAAGTCTTCTATCTTCGCCGGATGTGGGAGAGTTGAAGAGAGTGTACGTTTATCTACAACCTAGGGTCACCTTTTATGATTTATATGCATTGAACGAAATAGGTTTGTCATACCAGATAAGAGAAGAGTGAGGAAGTTTGGCGTTCCGAAGATTCTCTAGCACTGACTGTTTCCTATCAACATGATGGACCTGCTGTTGTGTGATGTTTCAGACTGTATGATTACCTACATCCTGGACATGGCTCAGACCAGCAAGAGTTTCCTCAGGCAGTCTAAAACAGATGTCCTCAAAGAGTAAGTGACCTGTAGGGAAAATTGGGTTTTTTTTTCTTAATGCCCAAAGTGCATATATCTGACAACCGTAGTTTTTCTGTTTGGCAGTTGTATGTATGGTTTTGAAATTCTAAAGTAGATAGTACAAAGAGTGTATTCAGCTCATCTTAACTTGACATGATGTTTTAACTTTGCCATGTGGAGTGTAATGTTTCTTTGTCCAGCTCATTATAAATATTGAAGACTTAGGGTGTATAAGTGGTTGTATGGGAATGTCTCCTGAAATGAATAGCGGAGACGTACACTTAAGGCGTGTAGAACATGCTAGGCAGGTAAGTGTATGTGTTGGCCACTCCACTCTGGGGAGTACTGCTACACATTGATTCAATGATAAATGGCAGCATGCATGTGCTTTAGACGACTTGAATTTGACCATTGCTGGTATTGTTATTGCAGTGCTGACATGTTGCACCTGGAGAAGCCCGTAGATAAGGCCATGCTTATCAGCTTGGCTGGGGTCAAATGTGTGATGGCCAACCAGTGGCATTGTACACTCCAGGAGAACCAGGCCAAGTTCAAGGTCAACATGAAAGGTTAGTGACAGAGTGGAAAAGGGTGGAGTTGCCCTAATATCTAACAGGTGACGGAGAGAGTGGGGTGTAGCACATGTAGTCATAGTAAAGTGGTGGATAAGATCGAAAATGGCCGTTAGTGAGGTTGGCTGAATGGTGATGCATGAATCACATTGGTGATAAATGTGATTTTACAGTTTTGATTATTACAAATAACTAGGTGATTTAAAGTCAAAATTACAGGAGGAGAAGGAAAAACATGTTTTTGTACAGGCAGCATACAGCCTTGACCATGATGTTGAGAATATCACGCTAGAATAGACAAAGCTCATTGCTGGTGAATGGAAGAGTGCAGATCTGTGATCTCAGGTCGGGGGATATAATAATCCTGTTATTTATTGGTTTTATGTACATTGTAATGTTTTGAAATTCTTAAAGCTCTATTATTTCTGAAAGCACTGTAAGATAACCAAGATCTAACCAACTGCTGCATTTGTAAATCTGGTTGTTCTTGTGTTTCTTTCATATGTTTCATTGGCTATTTGTATGTAACATAAAAATAAGGGCAACAGGTCATATGGGACTTTATAAATCGGCAGTGACTACTCCTCAACATAATCGAATCCTGGCAGAGTGTATGTCGGCAGGATTTACATATCAGAGAATCTGTCGTATTGTGTGGGTTGCTTCTACTTCCACTTCACAATCATAAACCTCTGTAAGTCCAACTTATACGTGAAACAATAATTCTATGGCTACCACCTCTCTACCTACATATATATGTAGTGTGACTCACCAAATGGTATGATAATAATGGGTTCCTAAAATCGTATGGTGATGGAAGTCCTACATGTAAATAAATTTAGTTCCGAGACTAAAGTAACTCTTTTTGTGCCACAGATATGCTGACAGAAGGTCTGCCAACTGGTCAGGCCACCCGACTCCTGTTCACCCCCTACAGACGGAAGGTGGAGGTGGAGGAGGAAGGGGAGGAAACTGTGGCTGAAAAAGAGTCTGAGGCTGATAAAGCTGAGAAGGTCACCACTGAGAGTGGCAGCGGACAAAACGGGGAGCAGTGTGAAGATGCTGGAGAGATGCTGCCAGATCCCTCCTGGTATAACATGGTCTGTTATGGCCTGCCCAATCTGGTCATCACGCAGGTGTGAGCGCACATTGTGGCCAGTCGCAGCTTTGGCATGTACACCGATAAAAGCTTTTTTTTTACCATGGCAGCATGAGGAATGGTACATTTATCACTTCAACCCGCAAATGTGATGGTGCAAAAGTAAAGGAAAAGGAAGCCCTGTTTTATTGCTTAGAAATATACAAATATACTACATTGAATTCTGACCTGATCTATTGCATATCATCATCTGTCCCTTGATTTGATAAGTGTGATAAGTACATTACATTGTTTTACATTATTTATTGTTATATTTTCTTGTTAATAATAGGGGTTATTTGTTTAATATATATATCAATTTTATTCTCAATAAAAAGAAAATTATGGACAATCTAGGACATTAAACTTTTTTGTGAATTCATTATGTCCCCCATCTCCAAAGTGATGACCACTTAGGGCTTATTGACAGCACAACTGCCATGGGAGATGTGGTTTGAGGCTAGGGCCTTGTCTGGTTAATCAAAATGAAGTTGGTTAAGTTGGATGTAAGAACCTGTCACTTTTGGAGTATGTCTCTTCATTCCTTTTTCCAGTGGCCTGATCATCTTTCGGGCCTTAAGAAAGGGATAGGGAAGATATGTGCTCTGATTCCTAAAGCTTTCTTCAGTTTTTTTCAAAACTGCTGTTGTTGTCAAGAAGGTAATTCTGGTGTAAGCATCTCATTTCTTAGTAACCTGCAAAATTTGTTTAAGTCTGGCATGATGAAGCAAATGCATATATGCTGTCTTAACAGGTGCTGATTTGATGCTGGAATACATGTATGATGGTAATAATTTTATACAAAATAGTCATTAATCAACAAGAAAGTAACTCTGAATCCATTTCCATTACTTTTTATTAACCCTTTCTGGACCACAAGTAATACTTCATGTAAAATTAACTGTCTGGATAATTAACAGACCAGTGCAGCTGTTTCCATCTATCAGTGCTATACATGGCATAAACAGTAACATGCATGCAGAATCTCATATCTACATTACTGGACAAGGAGGGATGCAGAAGTAACAAGTCCTTGTGATAATTAATAATGATACCATCAAGTTACAACAAACACATATAAAATATAAACAAAATTAAACCTGTATTTACTGTATCAATTAATTCGTAATAATGCATGTAGAGCTGTGTTTAGGGCACAGGTCTGCAGTTAGAGATTATAGTATGAGGCCTGTACTGTTGTCATTTAATTTTTCCTCGCACAATTGCTTGTCACCGGCAGTGTTAAAATAACTTTTTAAAAAAACGTTGCAAAAAATGTTTCATTAGGCTTTGGCTGTGACAAAGTATAGCAGAAGGTATGTTGGTCACAAGTGCGTCATCATCATGTAGGATACTGTGAGAGTGCCAGGTTGGCCTCATATGCTGTCATCATCATGTAGGATACTGTGAGAGTGCCAGGTTGGCCTCATATGCTGTCATCATCTTGTAGGATACTGTGAGAGTGCCAGGTTGGCCTCATATGCTGTCATCATGTAGGATACTGTGAAAGTGCCAGGTTGGCCTCATATGCTGTCATCATCATGTAGGATACTGTGAGAGTGCCAGGTTGGCCTCATATGCTGTCATCATCATGTAGGATACTGTGAGAGTGCCAGGTTGGCCTCATATGCTGTCATCATCATGTAGGATACTGTGAGAGTGCCAGGTTGGCGTCATATGCTGTCATCATCATGTAGGATACTGTGAGAGTGTCAGGTTGGCCTCATCTGCTGTCATTACTGGTGCCAATAGAATGCTTAGCTGTGGCAACAATTTCTTCATTCTAGTCATCAAAAGTTTAGGTGATGCATTCATAAGTACGTTGTACGCTCAGATACTGATGCTGTTTTGTGACCAGCCTAATCAAATGTTGGCAGCCAATGCTTATCAATGTGCAATCACAAATAAGGAGAGCTATCCTGTGTTATGATGAACAGAAAAAGAATTCCACTAATTTAGCAATAGATGTTGCAGTTTTGAAGAACGTGACCAAGAGAATACAGAGACAGTGCGTGGATGTACAGGGTTTCAGAGGTTCAATGTACACCATATCTGTTGGGATAGCCTCCAGTATAAGGTAATCCATAGTCTGTAGGCCAAACTCTGTAATAGAGCAAGCCACAAAACATGGATTTTTCTGCCAGGATCGAATCGTCAAACTAGAGGCCCCAATATAGCTGGTTAGAATCCCAAATTACCAGAGTTTAAATTTAAATACGTGTAACTAATAATAACTGCCAAAGTGTTTATCTATTTTTAAATTCCCCAAAGTGTGATCTCTCAGAGAGGCCAGTTAACTATCCAAGCTCTTTGCTTTAACATAGTAAAACGTACTTGATACTGCCCAGTATGGACTGCGAAGTATGATTCAGTCATTTAAGAATGAAGGCTTGGTAATATTCAACAACTGGTGGACATTTTATAATCCATTTAACTGTGATAGTTACAGACCACTATTAGTAGTGTAACTGTGCATAATTAGTAATAACCAGGTGCACAATAAATATGTTTTACTGAAATGACAGTGTCATAGCCAATACTTGTATTACTATCAGAACCAAACTACAGTCTATTGCTGAGTTGCAGTAGATCCCCATATACAGGTACATGGCATAGCAGAGATGCATGTGAGCACAAGGACTGTTTTCATACCAGGCCAGTGCATTGTACCAAATGATCTCCCAAGAACACACTGGGGTTAACATACTCCCCAATGCAGTAAGATGTATTCACCCGAAAGGTCCATACATCTAGAAATTATGCTTCTGTTCAATACTGAATCAAGGTCACTTTATAGTTTCACACCAGACTTCAGAGCATTTGGAATTTCTCTGATCATTCCAATATAATGTCCTCATGTCCTCATAATTATACCAAAGTTTTCCAAGTGACATCCATCACCTCACACTTCTGATTACGTCAGTAAGCTCATAGTTATCTGGGGCCAATTTCATAACACGTCGTACAGATTTTTTTCTCCGTAAATATACACCCTGTGTGTCGTAGCTCAGTAAGGCAACACCATTTATGGAGGAAAATGTCTGCACGAAGTTCTATGATATTTATGAACATTTGACTGCTTTCGAGCAAATGCAGTGGAGTCTTCTTTCTCACACTCTTAATATGATGTGTGACAGTGTTGTCACACATGTATCCCATCAAACTTCGAGGATCAATCCATTCTTGAAGAACATCGTCTGTCTATGTCCGAATGAAGCCGTGTTGGCTCCCAGTATTCGGGCAGACCACACACACACACACTGGTAAATGATGTTGGAACAAGGGCCTTGGACATCTTATGGTGGAGAATTACCGTCTTGGCAGATTATGGACGCAAGTTCGTTCCTGCTCATGTCATACAATGTTTATATAATGTATTATCACTGAGATGATGGGTCGTCACTCGTACAGTGTCCCCGGGAGAGATGATGTGAGGAGGTATGGGACATCCATACAGAATGGCACAGCGATGTTAATTACCAATGGGAATAAAGCACGACCAGTAACGGAGAGAGAAGCCCCACGAAGGTAACGTGAAGCGTTGCTTGCAGCCCCTCACCCCTATTACAGCCGTTTGACTCGCAGGTGACGATGCAGCCGTGCACTTTCTTGTTGTCGTACTCCATCTCTCTCAGCCAGCCGCAGTGATCCTGTCGGCCAATCTCTGTTTCAGATGTCAGGCCTCCATTGTCCACAACACAATTCCTCACCACATAGGTGGTATGGTCAACCGCTGAAACACAAACAACCTTAATGAACACACCTGTCTGGTGGTTGATACTGTACACCTAATGGATGAAGGTATACAAGAGTTATGTAACCAAGCCACATCAACTGTGCAGATACTGGTCTACCATACCCCCAGTTCAGAATGCTTGAGGCCATTAAGCATTTACCAAAGTTAAATCGTCATGAATGAGCTTGCAAGGAAAAGTGTATACTTTTTAAACTGTGAAACTGATTTCAACCACAACTTGCTGCTTTCTATTTGTATACTGATACGTTGCAAGCCCACGTAAAAAGTTCATATAAGGTTGCTGTTGATTTTTGCATGTCTAGTAGTCCCCCTGGAATGGGCATATCGCTCACCCTTACTACATAGACCTATTATACGGCGTGGTTTGTTACTGGTGCTTACTACAAAGATCTATTATACGACATCGTGTGTTACTGGTGCTTACTACATTGACCTATTATACCGCGTGGTGTGTTGCTGGTGCTTATTACATAGACCTATTATACGGCGTCGTGTGTTACTGGTGCTTACTACATAGACCTAATACACAGCGTGGTGTGTTACTGGTGCTGCACGTACGATTTTCTGCGGTCATCTTGATGCATTGGGTGCCGGGAAAGAGACCAACACGTCTCTGGCGTCTGGACCAGCAGTCATCCACGTAGAACTTCCCTGTGTTGTTAAACGTGTCTTCACACTCGGGTTCGCTGTTGTTTATCGAGGAACAGACGAAACAGCCAATCGCATCCACTGTAACAAAAAATAAATACATATATATATATTAAGTCTGTTGTTAATGGTAAATTAATCGATTGGTAAGAACTTCTCATAATTAAGCAATAGTGAAAATAAACGTTTGCCCTCTTCTGGCTACTAAGGGCATTATCAGTTTGCTCATTTCCAGCTGTTTACACCTGCCAATAAGTCATTAAGCCATTAATAACCGCTTACCTGTGTCGATGTGTAGCAGCCATATTGCTACAGATAAAAGAGGTAACCATGGCAACACGGGTTGACGTAAGGAGACTGTTGCCATAACGCTGGTTTACTACACGCTATAGGCTAAAAAGGAATATCTGTAAATAACAATGAAATGACGTCTTTGTAGACAACGTATGCACTTCACATGGTGTATTATAAATTTAGTTTATAAACCATTTATTGACGAGTAATTTAATGTGGTTAAGTGAGAGTCTGTGTACAAATCTTTTCTAAGTTATGTGATCAACAAAGCGAGGGTAGGAACAAGTATTAGCGATAGGCAGTGCTTTACACAACCTCATGCTAATCCAGGCCTATGTGGTGTACCTCGTCAACCTCACATAGAGGACATGATGTAATAGAAGTGTTGGCATATAGCCAAGGAAGACGTTATTGATCAGGATGTGGCGCTGCCATTATAGAGTCTGTTTGCCAAGGTGATATGAACGAAGGCAATCCTGCAGGAAGTGTCGCCAGGCTGATTTGGAATGACTATATAGATGTTTTGTAGGTATACCGGCCATTTCCTGTACCCTCTGTGCTACCAACAATCAGCTTGACCTTCAGGTTTGTGACCTAGCTTACGTGTGGAGAAATATATTATCGTTTTGATCTCAAGAACGAACAGGAATGTCAATCCGACACTGAAAGAGGACCAATACATTAAGGGTTGTTAGCATAGATGTCTTGTTGCAAAGGTTACAGCCAGTGCCTCTCGAAGTAACATAAACCTAATCGATACCCTCGGCACTCATTTAAAGTGGTATACCAAAACCGCCAGCAAGATGAGCCTTCACTCAATGTACGCTGAAACAACCGGCAGCTTAGTTTAAAGGGCAAGACCAACGATTTTTGATTGGGTTTCAGCTGTTTCTAGATCCCCTTTCATAAACATAAGACCCTCGCATACTTAAATCAGTCTTAATGTAAGCGATTAATTTGCTCATTTCTAAAACGGAAGTGACGCACGTGGTGCATGTAGACAGTGTAAGAACAACATCATACCATGTCAGCATACACTGATTGGCGATGAGGCACAGTATTTCTAAAACTGGAAATTGTTTAAATGAAATAAAATCCGTGATACCCTCAATCTAATTTTTGGGAGATTTGGTCTGCTAAATTTAGCCAATAATGTAAATGTGTACATGTAATTGTAACAGAAATGCTCAGTTTCTCTTTCCTCGCCTGGTTAGTCCATCTAATGAACAGACCGGTACCTTCACCTTTCCGAGAGAAAAATAAAAATAAAAAACACTGAGAGAGAGATGTAATTTTCTTAGCTTTCATCATTACTAATACCCCGTCCTGAAAATTAAAAGAATCAGGTAAAGTTGGATTTGAAGACTTCCAAACGACTGCCGCCCTGTCCAGGTGACTTCTGGTATATCCAACTGTGCCACAAACATGAACAGAGAAATACCATCGCTTGACATCTCACAAATACTATGTGAAAAAGTATACTTTACGTCCGAAAATAGTCTATGATCAAGCGCATATTTCTGCAATCCCTTGAGCAGACTTGTATCTAGAACTTGAGGTCTAAAAATCATCTCGTTCACGTCAGATTATTGGACACTGTTTGAATACCAAATCAAAGAAGATTTATGGGCTTTGTTACGAAGTGTGACGCGTGAAAGATGTTTTCCTTTTTACTATTAGCCTTTATTACGTGATCAAGCAAGGGTTATTGACATGAACGTCCGTTCGGCATATTAGCCTGTTGTTACATGTATGTATATAATAAGACCTGATTTTATTCCCCAACATATCAAATATGTTTCTCGATTGAGTGTTCCTAGACCAGTGTTGCAGTATAACTTCGGTTACCATTTCCCGTCAATTTATTTTTGTGATTATTGCCCACTAATTGAAGTCTGTATAGCATTAATCGTCTGCATAAACTGTCTGTTTCACATGCTACAATTCTGGATCATGGAGCATACTCAGTGCTAAGCAGCAATTAGCTAAGTGCACTTCCTATCTCTACAACATACGTTGTCATTGCAGTAAAGAGAATACTTCGCTAAGTGCGCATCATGAAACCGTGGCCAGGCCACCACGTCAGGTCATGACGTCACTGTAGTTAACATTATAACCAGAAAGACAACATTCAGCATTCATCTGTTGAAAGCATACAGCAATCGACCAATACAGCAAATGAACAGAATTCCTGCTGAAGGATACGGAACTCCAGTGGTACCATCATTCCTGTTTACCTGTTCTGTATTTGGTATATATAGCAATACTCTGTTCCATTCACTGGGAACAGCGACCACAAATTCTAGATCAATGTACACTACAGAACTGAAACCAGGGCACACCGTTAGTGTATTTATATGAACGGATGAGATATATACTTACATGCAGTATACTACAAGGACAGATCTATAAGCTTATTTACCAGAAACGTGGGTTCCTTTTGTTTTCCAACATGGTATTCACTATTGTTGGTTAATTCGGTTGGTGTTTCCACTTGGCTGTTTAGCGTTAAGTTTTAGGCTAACCGTTCATTCATTCCACTTGGCTGGACGTTGCTGTTTGTGTCCGCCATTACAGCTCTAAGATCTCTCCGCATTGCTCGCTGTGTATAGTCCGCTAGGAACAGATTCACTCTTACACACTCACCAGCATCGATTCCAAATGGCTGTCAGTGGCACACAAAAATATCCCCAACTAACCATCTCCATCGGATTGCCTTCATTGGCTACAACATCTGCACTGTCTCTTACTGCTCTTGTGAGGATTTTGAGCTCACAGACATGGCCTGTGTGGAGGTAGAACGTTTTGTGGCGTCCGTTGTGAACGTGTTTACCAGAATGCCATGTAATGCTGTATAGCGAATGGACGATGCGCCATGGTGAAAATTAACATCAGGCTTCGGTAATGTATCCAGTCACGTGACCCGCGCTAGCGCAAGCACAGCAGCTGTTCGATCAAAGGCTTCGGCACGTGACCTGGTGCAGTCGCGTGCCAAGCTGCGTTCAGAGATAAATGCTGACATTGCACGGCTAAGTGTTCTCATCTGATTGAGTATCGGTTCTCACAGCTCCGGGAAGTGACAGGTCACAACCGCTGATGCTGCTGCTGTCACATACCATGCAGTGTATGGTTATATAACACCTTTAGGTGCCAGTGTACCAGTGGTTGTGTACAGTGTTTGGGCCACGGCGCTTAGGTTATATATAGATACATGTATATATCCTAGTTCTACACAACATGACTGTGTTCTGACTCATAGTCATATATCCATGGTTTCGAACGTTGGCGAGGAAAACTTTCCTCTCGACAACAATGGCATGCGCCCAGGACATCGACAAAACCATCATAAATTTGGTGCTGGACTATAGGCAAATGCGTAAGGAATCGATCCTCGTTAGCATTTTCTTCCTTTTTAGACATATTGACGTGACGTTTTTTTTTCATACACGGAAGCTAGATCATAATCACATATTTGTGCCGCATTTCAAGTTATAAGGCGACTCACACTTGAATCCTTGTTTCCCGTCACAGCCTGCACATCATTCCAACCCCATTCCCGCCCCCCTCCCCATCCTGTATCAGAACTCACCAATGCGGTCCCTGTGAGTTCAAGTTCATCCTGGACTCTGTCTGGTTTCCTCCCACCATAATGCTGGCCGCCGTCGTATAAGTGAAATATTCTTGAGTACGGCGTACAATACCAATCAAATAAATAAATAAACAAATAGAGAGACACATGTTTATACCACCTCAGCAATATGGATGGACAGTTGTATGTTATTTATTTATTTATTTGATTGGTGTTTTACGCCGTACTCAAGAATATTTCACTTATACGGCGGCGGCCAACATTATGGTGGGAGGAAACCGTGCAGATCCCGGGGGAAACTCACGACCATCCGCAGGTTGCTGGCAGACCTTCCCACGTACGGCCGTAGAGGAAGCCAGCATGAGCTGGTCTTGAACTCACAGCGACCACATTGGTGGGAGGCTTCGGTCACTGCGCTGCATTAGCGCGCTAACCGACTGAGCCACGGAGGTCTCCAGTTGTATGTTATAGAGTGCTGCATGTTTACACGCCCGCAGCCACAGGCTGACAGTAGTATGGCAGACAGAGATGCATGTTTACACCGGCCGTAACCACAGGATGAGAGTAGTATGATATATATAAAGAGAGAGAGAAAGGCGCGTGTGTATACGTCCATATTATCTGGCGGACAGTGTAGCACGGTGTAGAGTTGCATGTTTATACACCCGCAGCCAGAGGCGGACAGTAACATGATATAGAGAGGTACGTGTATATACATAGTATCGTATAGAGATATATGTTTTAGGTCCGAAGCCCAAGGCTGACAGTAGTATGGTGGAGAGATGTATGTTTAGACGCCCGCAGCCCCCAGACGGACATGCATTTTTCACGCCCGCTGTCAGGGGCGGACAGTAGCGCGTGATGCAGAGAGATGCATGTTTACACACCCGCAGCCCGGGGCGGATAGTGGATTGGTATAGACAGACGCATTTGTATGCTCCCGCATCAACAGGAGGATAGTAGTATGGTATAAAGAGACGTACTGTTATACGTCCATATCCACGGGCGGACAGTACTATGGTATAGATTTTGTGAGTTCATGCCAAGCTATATCTCTAATTGTTTCCATTTGCAGTTTAATTTATAGCGGTGACTATGTTGCTAACAGTTGTTGATTTCAGCAGCTGCTACCGTAACCAGGTTATGTACCATTTCTCTGCTTTCTACACTATACATAGATATATAGGTATGAACTTTGTGTCCGGGCTATCTTTGTTGTTTCCCATATACATTTTTGCTTCTTAGTGGATAAAAAGGTAAGGAAGTGACAATGTGTCGAGACGTTTGCATACATGGTAATCAGGTCACGATTTTCCTTATATATATTAGTATTAATAGGGGCCTCCGTGGCCGAGTGTTTAACGTGCTATCGCAATACAACGGCTCAGGAAACCCTCACCAACGTGGTCGCTGTGTGTTTAATTGCAGCTCATCCTGTCTTCCTCTCAAAGCTTAATATGGGAAGGTCTGCAAGCAAATTGTGGACGGTAGTGGATTGCCCCGGTTTATGCCCACCAGGCATAATGCTTGTAGCCATCGTGTAAAATATTCTTGAGCGAAGACACCAATAAATAAATGAAATACTGTATAAATAGATATCACTGCTTGTCCGGGCTAGCTTACAACTTTGCAACCGCGCAGGGGTAGTTTTTTGAGCCAAAAATACTTTGTATCCACAAAGGAGTGGCTTTTCGAAATAAAGCAACATATATGTAGCCTACGTATTATGTTCGTGTGAACTTTGGGTTGTAGGCCGACATGTTTGCGCAAGCAATCTGCATGTGAAAGGTAATTATACCAATCATGCCTAATGGAAGAGCAATTAACTAAACGGGCCTATGACGCAAGCAGACGGTTTACTTGGGAAATGGGCATCGGTAAGGTGTGTACAAAGTCTGATTTGTCGAATTCTATACAAATCGTATGAAATGATAATGGTCTTTGATGTACTTTCAGTCGACTTCAATCGAATTCGACCAGTGGCTGTGTGTGGATGTACCTTGATTCGGTTGATCCCATAAGGGTCCCTCATTGGTGGAACAGATTGCATACACAGTCTGTTCCACCAAAGAAAATGAATCTTCACACAGAATTTCATATAAGTGAATTTAGAGGGGCCGACGGCAGGAGATTGTTTGATGGCAGGAGATAATTTGATAGTTTGATGGCATTGTGTTTCATTTCGGTGAAATTAACGACTTTCAGATAATGACTTTCATTGAAGCTACCAATATTTAACCTCTGTAAAATTCTGATGTTTTTTGAGATGGCATTTCGCCGCGAAGCGCTTTAACTGATTTTTTTCGGGGGGGGAGGGGGTGGTGGTAATTTTATTTAAAGTATACGCCTGTGTTGACACCGAACCTACAAGAACTTGACATCACTTTACGCTGATCATATACGCGTACGCCTCCCAAGGTTGCTAGTGAGAAAATCTGAGATAGAAAAAGGGGATACAGTTAAGGCGTGAACAATCTTTGGTACTTCAAACAGGGTAACAAACAGGACAATTACAGATGGCAGCGGCCTATATCTTTCTATGCTCAAGAACAGTGGAAAAGCTGCATTTTGGTCTCTAATGTCGGAAAACGACATTATATGTGATAAAATAGATAGCATAATCATAACTGGGATCTGGCTATAGTTAACAATAGCTAAGGGTATGTTTGGGAAATAGGCCTATTCTCAGCAATTTGAAATCAGCCTTTCGAATGATGCCAGGTATGCGTGCGTCACTCGGGACCTTCACAAACCCACTACTATAGGGATCAATGTGAAAGTTCGTCCACCTCGTTAGTTTTTATGCCTGGTTGACCTTGCCGGTTTTTATATGGGTCTAACAATGCACAGATTTTGTGCACACTGCACACTGTGCATCGAGTATAGCTACAAGAACACTGTTACAAAATTTTCGTTTTCCTTTTTTTCTTTTTCCTTTAGCCAGGAGTATTCTAGTTGAAGTCCAAACAACGATATATATGGTATGAAACAATACTATGTGCGAAAGCAGTGTGATGTTTTAGTAGCTCTAACAACTGTAATCCACTTTACAAATCCACGAATTGAATCGTTGTACATGTACATTTCACGTGTGATATTGTGACAAGGAATATGCAAGGAATGTTTTGCGGATTATTTTTTCGTGATATTTCCCTACGCTTCAAGCGCAGTATTTGGAGTCGAGAGTAGCGGGGCATTCAACTGAGTTTGCGTTTCTTTCCCATGGTAAATATGAAATGCTTTTTTTGAATGTTGTTAGTTTGGGAATAATGCTCCTCGGAGTATATTTGTAAAGTACACAAAATCGCTTTGGTAATGCTGATTGAAATAATAAGCCATACAGCGGTTTCGAGTTGGGCATAATTGCTCATGAGCAGAACTCGTCATACGGATTAGTATACACAATGGGGGTTCTGGCGCACTTAACCCCCTAGGGCCCTCCCCACCCCTGGAGAGCCCCCAACCCAAGCTCAACCCAAGCTGAAGACATATGGTGTCTAGCTGCATAAACTTTTGTCAATTGTTTAAGTAGGCGAACGGACGTTCACATTCAGAGGTAATTGGCAAGGGCTGACCGACCCACTGTTAAGAGACCGAAAAGAAACATAACATGGCTCGACGCCGAAAAAATATATGACATCGACTGAGACAGTTCACCTCTTCTGTCCCGAAGCCGCTCTGTGGTTCGACGATAATATCTATACCCGGTGGCTAGATGTCGCGAGGGCCGACCGCGCCGGTCTCTTGGAGACGATCTTAGAGAATGAGATGACACTACAAGAATACAACATACCCACCACCATGCGCGAGCGCATACAGAGAATCATATACCTGCTCCGTAGGAAGATCCACGATCACAATGTGATCGCCGGCGAGATCATCACAGATTCGACTTCTGCGCGAAGCCACAACCAGATTGAAAACGCACTGGCGGTCGCCACGAATCATGATATCTAGAGGCGCGGCAAGCAATTCAAGCAAGTCAAACCCTATAGAACTCCCTCGCCGGAGTCCTGTAGGGTTTGAATTTTGTTCACTCCATTGAATCACTTCTTAGTCGAGGTCTGGTTTACCAGACTCAGTTAGATCATTTATTTTATATCTGAGTATGGACATTTCGTTTGTCTGGTCTTGCATGGTGTTGTAAAGTTTGTACATAATATACAGCACTACACCCCACCTGAGCCCAATTGAGGTCATATTGGATAAGGGCGATTAACACATCTTTTAGCCGTTTTGCGCGTAATACTGTAAGTATCCCACCTCTCTGTCCAGAAAGGCAATTGGAGGAGAGTTTTGTCATGAAAGATGCACGAGCTTCGCGCAACCCCTGTTGCACTAACTCCTCCCTCGTTTTCTTACTTAATGAAATCGAGGTATGGGCGTTACCGACTCGAATCTGTTGCTTCATTTCTCGGTATTTTTCGACTTCACCGAGTATTAACCGAAAGTAGGTATCCAAAATCTTACCGTCAGTCAGAGACGTGGTCGTTGATGGAATTAAGCTTACTCTCAGCAAGTAAGCGAATTTCATTGTGCTTTTTGGCTTTGACGGACAGGCGCGGCTTAGAAACTTACCCACATAACTTAGAAGGAAGCAGACTAAGGCCGCGCCTTCCATGCTTATAACTGTAGGCGTCGCAATTATCGTTGACAATATTTCGACGCTTGCGAAGCCCAGATCCATACTTGCCGGGGATAGCGTGGTATCAATACTATCAACTGCGTTGACTGACCTATGGTATTTTTTGCATAGAGCGGCTGTGGCATCTCTCTCGTCTTCTAACTCTTTTTTCAGAGTGCTAATATGTTGTACTTTACACTCGTGTGGATCTTCAGTCGGGGGCGGAGGAGAGATGGATCTAATGCTGGATGAAATGCTGGATACAGTTGCGCCATCTTTATGTATACGCCGTTATTATGTTTAATTCTAAATCCGATATGGGTTGTATACTTAATCTTAACCGTTTAAAATGAACGCCATGCACTACATTTATGTGGTTAAACCGTACCGCTTGCGGCGCAGCGGTCAATACATTGTCTAACGTCTCAATCTTATTAGCTGTCGGAAGTATTTTTACGACGATAGCTGCGCTTTTACCGACATGCTCTTTCAGCCACACGATTTTCAAGCCAGGAAGGATGTGGAAGGGTTGTCTGGATTATGACCCAATATAATGTCCAGAATAAGTATGATACCCGGGGGAATCTCGCCAACGGGAAATGTTGTGTTGATATCGAGGTAAGATCCTCCGATCATGTGCCGCCCTTCCGACATTATCCTCCCATGAATTTCATATCCCATGGCCGTGTGGGATGATCCGATTTAACGAGACCCCATACCCTATTCTCAGGGTCATCAGATAGAAGCAGGGTGAGTTTTTGGAGAGCATTCGGGACATGGATATCCACATCCGCGAGCTCATTCAACTTCGGTGGTTCTTCACATTTTCCCAAAGGCACCATTTTTCGTGCATAACCCCCCCCCCCCCGGTGTTGGAAGGCGTAAATCCGTCCATCCATCCCTTGCCGTTCGAAACCCTCGACATCTGCCAGTTGCGATAAGGCTAGGCTAGTGCAACTAGGGCCCACTGGGTCCATCACGCCAGGGAATGTGTCAAGTTACCCTTAAGTATGTTGTATCTATAGGTTGACCGTAAATGTTTAATAGCTTTATATTAAGCCTCGACACGAAGTCAGCCGACGGTATTTTGGTGCTGTGGATTGGCGAATGGCGCCGTTCTTCCGGAGTTTATGCCTTCGTGGTATACCGCGAATGCCCTCAGAAGAGTAGAGCCACTCGCATGGCTGGTAGACATTGCGGCGATGTTTTCTGACGCGCTCTTCTAATCTAGAAGGACAAATATTTCTTTGTGAGGCGCCAGTTTGGGTAGTTTGTCCCCTTCATTTATTCCACTCATGGGTTCTCTTGCGTTTGAGAATCCCAGGATATCAGCTAGACCTAAAAGCCTGATAACATCATGCTTTTTGAGTCCCAGCCGCACCCTACCAGTAGCTTCATTCAATTGCAGTTTAACACCCAAAGGCCGGAACACTTCTTTGTTAAGGGTACAGACAGTGTAATAGCCGCTTGGCACAACTATCGACTTTTCGTTTAACCCGAAGCGTACTTCGGAGCCAATATTCGCTTGTGGGAACAAGGCCATATCGTGTAAGGCGACCTCGTACTGGCCTTTTAGATTGTCCAGACATGCTAGGAGGAGGACACTACTCCCCTGTTGAACATCCCTAAGTGTAACAAGCGTATTGAGAAACGTGTTTGATAAAGCGTTTTCATTCAATAGGAAGGTAACCCATTACCTTGTCGGCGGAGTTCATTTGAGTAAAGGGATTGAATTGCCGAGTGAAATCGTGGTATAAATACGAGCCTAAATAATTCGTGAGTGGCTTTCGACGTGGCTTTTCAAAATTTACTTTAACGCTACACCTTACTGAAAATCAACAGGAATGGATTGGTCGAGAAATGGCACACGCAACCGATAGCGTGGTGGCAGAACCAACTCAATTTCGCCTTATGGTGCGCCTCGACCGGTTATTGGGTTTCACAACATGAGGTGAGGAAAATCACCTCATAGCCGACATCCAACTAAGCAACTCTGTATTCCACTTTCACATGTACTATCAAGAGCTCCGTATTCTCGAACAGATTAAGGCACCACTCCCACAAGAGGATGCATGGAGTCCGACCGACAACTCTACGACCGGGGTTAATACTAGCGAATTTGCACTGGAGGCAAAAAAGAGATGGAAACGACGGGTTAAGCGTGGCTTATCATTATGTCACGAGGACTGGATACGTGAAATCGCATTACGGTTACGATCCAGGCCGCATGTTATTCCACCGAACACCAGACAAATTTCACATCGATTTCATCTCGCAAGGGCCACCTTCATCCTCGACAAATCTGAAGGGTTTACCCAAGCAGGCGTGGAACGTGTGAACGACACAATTTGAACTTATCTTTGGGCAACCCACGGAGCACAGGCACATATCCGCAGCAGTATCTTAGGCACGGAAGGCACTGTATTTGACGCGGAGTAGCAGTTCGTAGCTAATGTCGAAGACACCATAGCCAAACCTGTTGACCTTCCCTCGACCATAGAGCGGTACCAGAGCGTCCTGAGGTATTCCCGGTGTAAGGTGTATTATGCGTTTGACGTGGGTCTGTACATGACGCCAAGTAATATGGACCTGTGTATCGGAAAACTCAGTGGCTATAACAACGAGATCGTCTTAGCCATAACAGACCAGAAACTCAGGGTCAACGGAGACGTAAGCTTGCGTTCGGTAGTTCATGCGTAGGCAGGTGCCGGGACTGGGAAGACAAGCATCGTTAAGCCGCAGCCAACTGCAGTACCCGTGCCGACTCCAGATACCATCCGGTTGATGGTATCCCGGATGCGGTTGATCTGAGAGCGGCGCTTATATCCGGGATCCGAAGCTCCCTGAAGGCAGGCCTGAAGAACTCATCGGGAGCTTCATACAGTTTCCGTTGTTGTCGAGAGATGTCTTCATCGAGGGCTGAGAGCTTAGCGAGGATGTTGATATGTTCGCCTGGGATAGTCTGCAATACATTATCAAGACCCAGTAGCTAACGGATAGGCAGCTTACGGGCTGTCAGTAGGGGGTCAGTGATCGTGGCAAGGATCTGATCGACGGCGTTATCTGTGAAGCTTGTCTCCTTAATATGGACTGCATCTTCGGCCTTCTTCGCGACACGGCCTTAATCTCGACAGTATCGATGTAAGCAGCTACTTCGCCCAACATCCTATCTGCGGTCTGGATGGCTGCAACAGGCTGATCCGGCAGCGTGTGCTTGGGATCCCTCCTGATCGATTCGGTGAACCCCAGATCTTCTCTGATGGCAGTCCCCCTCCCGGTCGGCTGCATATGATTGAGAGTTCGAGTGGCTTTCCTGGCCAAGAGTTGATAATCGTGAGGTCGGGATGTGCTTTCAAAGGACTGCCGACCGGCTGAAATTCAATTATGTCTCGGCCATTTGAGCGGTTGAGACCCCTCTCAACCATAGCGTTGTAGTAGTCATCTACTGCTGACTGGAGGAGCTCCTGATGCAGCGATACATGAGTCCCAGTGGCTCCAATGTCAATGCCAGCATCATCTGTGGGAACGGTCTGTCTCTTCATCGTCTTCTACATCGTCATGGTCAAATGTTGGGTTATCGAAATCAGTGTTTGCCATGTTGGCTATTGAACATTGCGGCCCAATTATTGAACATTGCGGCCCAAGGTTCAGTAACCATGACTTCAATCGTACACGGACGCAAACTCAATCCTTACCTCTGCCTGACAACTCCCTTTAGGTTCAAGGGTGTGCGCCAGTCGGTCGTCGTCACAAATAAACCGAGTACGATCGACCAGAACCAACAGTTACTTGTTCGGTTCCCTAACTTCGGCCCCCATCACGTCATTGCCCCTGGGACCGCTAGACTGGCCTTCACCATCACGCTAAACTCTCCCGTCGACGACCGATCAGTAGTCCAGAACCTAGGCCGGGCTGTGGTAAAGAAGACCACGATCACTATCAGCGGCAATGAAGTGTTGTCGATCGATGACCGCGACGTCTACCACTGCTACGTGGTCCCGGAGACAGAGAATACCCAGTACCAGGGCATCGACACTTGCCGATGAAGGCTGATCAGCCGGCTGGATACCACGTGCTATAATGTGCGAAACACAGTTGCTGCTGCTACATCAGCGGAGCTGGCTGTTGTTCTTTTCCCTGCAAATAATGACTTTTAGTGTGAATGCGTGGGCTGCATGCGAATATATTAAAGCTGGTGGATAGTGGTACATTTAGCGCGTTTCATGCGGTCTGTGACTCAAACTATTCGTCACGTGAATACAGACGGATTAGACGAACTAATCGACGATCTCATCGAAGAAGACGGTGAGGCTGCGTCCTCGGTTGGACAAAAGAAACAGAAAGAGCCATTGGAGGAACAGGCAGGCGTGCTGCCAATCTGCACCGTGAAAGGCTTGCTGCGTTGGCAGCGGAGGGCCAGGCCAAACAGTACCTTGGGAAGGCATGGACCGTGCACTAAGTTGATTCGTAATTGTACTCAAGAGTGGTCAGTATGTTTCTTGCAATCCCACCCAAGAACATGCCGGAGGTCGACCCCTTTGTTGGACACCGATTAGTAGTGCTTCCTCTGTGCTCTATCTTCGCTACGGCATGTTGCTAGGGCCCCTAACCGCTGCTCTTACCGCAGCCAGGCACTGCCGATTTGGACGACAGTGCCCTTGAACAAAGAACAATGGCGGAGAAACCGACTCTTCCTTCGGAGGACGAAGCGGAGAGACCTCCGGTGGAAAGAGTGACAGACCATAAGGAAAGTAAAGACCCGAAGAAGGTGGAGGCCGGGTGTACCTGGGCTGCTTCCAGAGAGTTCAAAGAGGAACGACTGCTTGAACAGCTTTGCGCGGCCAAGGAATCACAACACCATGATGTTTCTGTTACTGCTGCTACAGCAAGACAGCTTGAGGCCTTGAGGCCACCACAACGGAAAGAGCCTGATTCAGAGGGTGTTGCAAAGCAAGCCAACTGGACCCCGTATATCATTGGGGTAGTTGGCCTTGCGGGTGTATATTATATATATACTCATCATCAGCAGCTATGGCCTCTTCCTGTTGCTCCGCAACTACAGAAAACAGCATATGCCACTTCTAGGCCCCCCCCCCCTCTGCTCAGCAATTGAATATTTCCACCGATCCTGTCCATATGGAATAAGAACCTGACGATTCCAGCTACCGACGGTAAGATGCTCGTAAATGCGCTGTATCTCAGCGCAGTCGTCTCTGGCTTAGCTATGGGATACTCCAGATTGGGTAAGATGGTCATTGGATATGCCCCTCCCAAGCTAGACTTCTGCCCCGTGGTATCGGGATCGTGGTCGTGGACGTGGCCATCGCGATGGCGACCAAGGACATGCTTATTAAACAGGGGACAGCTAAAGTTGTAAGTTCCAGAAGTGGAGCATATAACGTTCCTTATGATAGCAACCACCTTCCCAGTCTCAGTAGGCGTCACCCCAACTTCAAGAAGATTGTGCTGGTACTCCGACATCCACTCTATGGGAACCACCATGCGCTCCGTAGCTAGCGTGTAAGAGTTGTGGACCTTATGCAGCTCTTCTGGATACTCCAGATCCGCTTCCACGAAATAACTCTCTGGGTTGTCTGCCGGGTGGTCTGCGATGGTTTTTGCCAGTTGATCGCAGTTTTCTACCCACCGGAAGTTACCTCTTGGTAGCAGATGACTCATCACCCAGCCGTAAAAATTGTTGGCATCCAGGTACTGTATGTAGCTGTTAGGTTTCTTTGGGTAATAGCCTTCCACCCTGGGGTTGTTAACCTGGGATTGACGCTTTGAGACTATCGAGATACCCCCTCTCATCCCCTTCTCGATGAAGAGCTGCTGATCGTAGTCTGTCAGCAGTTCAAGTTCTGTGCCTGTTTCCTCGAGGAGAGCATCCCAGGAGAGACCAGGGCTGGTGTAATAATGCGCAAGGTGTAGGTCATACCGCCGTGGGCAGGTCTTCCGAAACGCCTCGAAGACATCTGTCAGCAGGTGTACACCATTTCGGTTGTAGAGGTCGTGGTAGTCCCCAAGAGTTTTGGAGTCGAAGGCCTTCCAGGCCTTTTGTGCATGAGCATAATCCTCATCACCGATGTGTATGTCTCAAAGTTTGCTGTAGAAGGCCATCTTTGTGAGAAGCTGAGGCTCATCAAAGCGTTGCCAGGAGTCCATGTACTCCTACGGGTATACACCCTTGCGCATGAGCAGTTCCCGTCTGCTGGCTTGGTTCAAGAATTCCTCATTTTCGTTGGGTGCTACCAGCTTGTCTAGAGATGCCAACAAGAAGTGGGCGCTGTCGATGAAGCCGAGCAGCCCCATTGAGAAGGAACTGTATTTCTCTGTGTTGTTGGGGATACACAATATAGGACCCTCCACCTGCGAGATCGCCTGCATCAGCAGGTGAGAGTCATAGCAGGTTGAGGAAGACAACTGGGATGGCGGTGGTTTTAGGGGTTAACAGTGGCTTCAGGTTACATGCGTTGTGTGCGGCACCCCTGTATTTTCCGGTGATGTGGCAGTGGTCGCGGCCAGAACCCCGTTGCCCTACAACTACAAGCGGCTTTTCACAGACATGGCAGGTGGTAGTAGTGTTGTATGGCCGCCAGTCGTCTCTGGTCATTGCCATGGCTTTGGGGTTAGCTAGCACCATCTTGATCTTGCGCTCCTCCTCTTGGACACCTTGTAAGAAGTGTTCTGCTGTGTTGGGCCGTCTGTACTCCACGGGAGTCTCAGTGTACCCATCGCATCCAGGAGTAGCAGTATCTGCAGCCCTCTTGGTGTTGTGTTTTTGAGGTGTTGTTTTTAAGAGGTCCAGCCCGGCGGCCTAGATTTTGGTGGTAAGAACTTCGAAGTCGGCATAGATGATGTAAGGGGTTGGAAGGTGCTTCTGGTGGTTCTGTAAGGTGAGCCTGTATTTACCCACTTCCGGTATCTCCACTCGAACAGCACTATGGCCGATCCCACGGCATTCTGGTTTGTGCGCTTCCAATAGGTCTTCCCTAGAGTATCCATTGAGGCAATGCTCGCAGATGTACATGCGCTCCCGGTGCCTGCACTGGTCGCAGAGTAGGCGGTTGAGGTCTTTTATTCCGGTGTAGTGGAATTTACCCGCCTTCTCAATCAACAGTGGGTTAATGAGAGGCGTGTCTGTCGGCTTCTTACTTAGTCTTTAGACAATAACCTCTTTGATGGCTAGGTTGTTTTGTTTTTCAGCCTTCGGGATGTGGGAGATGGGAGTTGGGGAGTCGATCCCTTCAAGGTTTAGGCCTTGGTGTGGTACTTTCCAGGCCTCTGTGGGTCTTTGGCAGCAGTAAACAGAGCTGACCGGAGTGTCCATCGAAGGTAGTGGTCATCCTTGTTCTTCACGTTCAAAACTGCCTTCTTATTCCTCACAACCGCTTGGAGTCGGCTTCACCTCTCAGCGGCTGGTATCGAGCGATGTCCTGCCATAGAGCATCCATTCGATCGAAAATCCACCCTGACCCTCTCTGAGTCCATTTTTGAAGAGTCTTCAAGATGTGAGGGAAAGCCTTATCTAGTATCTCAATGATCTCATCGGCCTATAGAAGAGCCTCCTGCTCGTGGTGGAGCACAGGATCGGTGTAGTTCTCACCACCATCAGGCCAGTTCTTTCAGAGCTGGACCTTGAGGGCGAGTTGAAACTTTACACCGCTTAGGGCTCGGAGTTCTTCTTCGAGCTTTTCTTGGATCTGGGGGCGCACCCTTTCGAGGAAGGGCCTTTGTCTACATATATTATTGGCAAAAGTTTATGTATGTAGACGAACGCCCGTTCGCATACATAAACCTTTGCCAGTTATGTATGTAGCTGGACACCATATGGCTTGATGTGCCCAGAACCTGAACACCTGGGGCTGGGAGTCCTCTGCTGGGGTGGGGGGCAGCACCAGGTGAGCCATAACCCCCATTATCTATCACTTATCACTTTGTTTATCGGAGTTCTTCTTCGAGCTTTTCTTGGATCTGGGGGCTCACCCCTTCGAGGAAAACTCTAGGGTCTGCACCGTGGGGATGCCCTTCGGGCACAGCGATCGGCCAGTTATGGAGATACTTTTCGATTGCCCGGGGGAATGTGATCTCATCTGTGTTAGCTCCCTCAAACGGCTCTAGAACATCCTACTCGTAGTTCTTGGTGATTTGGCAAGCTTTGCGGACGGAGTCAAATTCTCTCTCAATGGCCTTCCTTTTTCTCTCCTTGCGTTGTCGTCGAGGTGGAGTAGGCCGAATGCTGCGTTCAGCACGGGGAAGCAAGGGTGTGAGCAAGTGCACTTTCACAGCCTCCGGAATGGGCTCATCCAGGGTATTCTTGACAACATCCTGGAGAGGCCCTGGTTTCATTTCTGCAAGTATCTCTTCGATGAAGTCATACATAGTGGCCATGTTGTCGAATGGGAATTCGGATCGCGGTGTTCAGTCGAAGTGGTATACGGTAGACACACGTTCCTCTAAATGGGAATTCGGTTCGCTGTGATGGGTCGAAAAGAGGACTGGGGGCTTATAGCCCTGCTAACGCGGGCACCTTCTTTGTCCAAGCTGACTGACGTTGGAGCTCGCTAATAACAAGGTGGTGGATGCGCCTTGTCTGAGCTTTGATTCTAACAAGATTGTTTTGAGCCCGATCGGTCCCGCAAGGCCCACACAGCCTCTGACTGTGTCCCGATGTTACACCTTCGACAGGGTGTCGGGATGGGGGAGTTCCTGCGCATAAGTGCAAGATAGATCTTGCAGAAATCGCCCAGGCATCTTTTTCCACAGAGCTCTTGGGAGCCGACAAGAAGCCATTCACAATTACGCTGTCCTTTCATGATCATTGGTATATCATACCCACACTTTTCTCTAATTGGAGAGTCGTTTTTTGTGAGATTGGACTGGCTACTAGAAGCTATGGTTCGCGACGACTGTGAGTGTGTTTTCCAACCGGATGGACGTTTGTCTACATACATAGTTGGCAAAAGTTTGTGTATGTAGACAAACGCCCGTTTCCGAACATAAACTTTTGCCACTTATGTATGTAGCTGGACACCATATGGCTTGATGCGCCCAGAACCTGAACACCTGGTGCTGGGAGCCCTCTGGGGGATGGGAAGGCTCCCAGTACCAGGCGAGCCGTAACCCTCGTTATCTATACTACTTATCACTATATTTATTGGTAAATAAATGGATGATTGGATATTAGATGTAGATAAAGTATCGAACTTCCTTATGGGACTTGGGCTACTGAAAGTTGTGCCACCATACTCAATACCAAGCCTAATACATCAGAACACATGTTATGTATGGGTGATACATCAGTGAAAGTGAAGTATATGGCAAATCCACTTTGACTGCCAATGTCTTTGTGTGTTAGAATAAAGACGCATGTGTTACAGCCAACGCTGACTTATGTTCGATGATCTTGTGCTTGATTAATATGTTGATTTGTGTTGTAACTATCGACACTCCAGCTTATAATTAATTGATGACCTGTATAACTGTGCGATTGGTGTTTATATTTACCTATATATATGTAAACTCACAACAACTTGTACCCCATTATATTGATAGGTATATGTTGTGATACAAAACTGAACCCCAGATCATTCTCTGTATATATAAGGAGAATGATTTGGGTTTCAGTTTTTCATTTTTTAAACAGTGGAATGTGGACCTGATATCGTATGGATGACAATGGCGCAGGCGTAGCGTCCAAGATCACTTGAAGAGCACTGCCATTTGCAGAATATTCCAGCTCCAGGCGTCTGGCACCCATGATGGAAAATTTACGAATAACCAGACAGGTTTTAAAGTGGACTTACGTGCAGTAGATTCCACTCAACAGCCACTCTGTTTGTTCCAGCATGACCAGTCAGACAAAATAAGCATTCCTTGTCACCCGGAAACTGGTGAGCAGTTTTAACCGAGAGCAGAGATCGTCGTCAGTGAACAGCTGTCCTGAATTAGTGAACACCTAAAGTCACTGGGCACCTGCTCCTGGCTGACTAACTGATTAGTGCGTACATTGTTTAAATAACACTTCCAGCAAAATAGCCACTTTAGGCAAGCGAATCGTACCTGTATGGTTAGACCTACCTGGAAACCCTTATATCTATATATGTGTTTCTGTCTGACCTAGACATCGCAGCTTAAATAAGTAAAATCGCATAAATGGACACAATCGAAGGAGTCGCCAAGTTAATAATTTAAGGCAATCAGTGGCAAGTCGTTTCTACTCGAGAACGCAGAGCTGTTTCCGCTGACGTCACATGATCACTGTTTACCTTCTAGATAAATGGGCGTGGGGTATGAGTGCCGCAACATAGTGTTTCTGGTTGCTCTAAAATGGTGCTTCCCATGGCCTTGTAAGAATTACAAACTGAGAGGTAATTCATACAGTAACCATGTGCCTCAGAACAGACTGGCTGTGGCCTTTTAAGCCTGTTTCGACTCTTCTTCCGAAATAATTCAGGGTGTATTATTTGTTGTCTTTACTTTTAATGATTAACACCATGGTAATCAAACAGCAAATATAACCATTGAAACACGTGGTATAAGTTTGGTGGTGCTGGACGGAATATTATATGTTATTATCAGTTATGAATATAGATGACAAGTATAGTCAGAATTGCAGGGCTCTTCATACCTTCTATTTGCCGTAACAAGAACATTAACTCAGAACCTATGTAAGCCAGAACCATACCCTCACCGACGAAGTTGTCTCCCTTCGTGTGCACGGAAATGGGCATTTATGCGCGGTTTTCAGATGTATATCTTCAGGAGCAGCGAAACGAGTTAGGGGATCGAGGTGCCGTGGCTTATATGGATAATCGATAATTATAAAGAAAGTTGAAAATTTACATGAAAAAATGTTTTGTGTGTGCTTATATAATTTTGTTTTAGCACATATCGATCTAGGCAATGGGCCTATATATATGTGAGTTGCGACCTGGGGGTTTGATGTACAATGTTGTAAAGTTTCAATTTACTGTACGACCCAAACATTTATGCGGAGCATTGACCTGTGGGCTGTTGACTGTTTTACCATCTCTGTGTCAGTCATGCCATGTCTCTCATTTCACCGCTGGACGGGGGGAGGGGGGTCTCCGTGGCTCAGTCGGTTTGCGCGCTACCGCAGCGCAATGACCCGAAGCCTCCCACTAATGCGGTCGCTGTGAGTTCAAGTCCAGGTCGTGCTGGCTTCCTCTCCGGCCGTACGTGGAAAGGTCTGAAAGCAACCTGCGTATGGTTGTGGGTTTCCCCCGGGCTCTGTCCTTTTCCTCTCACCAGAATTCTGGCCGCCGTCGTATAAGTGAAATATTCTTGAGAACGACGTGAAACACCCATCAAATAAATAAATAAATAAGATCATTTCAACTGTCGTTGCAACTGTTAACCTTGTCAATTCGTAAGGCCATATTTGGTCATTCACTCTGCAGAAAAAGGGAAATTGGTGCACCTTCGTAATGCTGGTCTTATGGGCGTGATTCTTTTGCCAGGCTCTGTCCTGAAACTCAGAAATACATCATCAAAATGTGAAATCTCAGTTTATGTCCACAAACTAAACGAACTACAGCGTTCTGTAGTCGTTCAATCTTTACGGCTCCAGATGAAGCGATGGTTGTCCTAATAAAGCAATAACCATTCAGAAAGTGATTATATTGGACACTGGCCGTGATGGCGCGGTTAGATAAATGCAGGACTACAGATCAGATGATCATAGGTTTGTAACCCAATTTATCCCGCATGGGACAAACTCCTCTGTTTCTCATTGGACAGTAATGGCCACGTGATGGTCACGTATGACTCTATACCCTGCAGCAGATGCTATGTGCGTCTAATGACAGGGCCTTAGGGAGAACACCATGGCGTAACAGTTACAATGTGACACAACAATGACATCAACGACTCAACGTCACAAAGGAATGTTGACACAAAATTCTCAATAACGTTATGACGTCATAATTCCCAGATCAAAGCTCCTCAACGCGACGGGAAATTACAGTTGAAGCTTCTTTTGCTTTTCAAGAAGCAAATTTTCAGTGTAGTTTTCCGGGTCTTCAGCTTGATAAATTCGTTACTGGGTGAAAGGATACGAAGCTATATGGGGTCAGTAAGCTTTGTATTGATCTCGATTGACACCTCGTCCAAAATGAGGCTTGCAGACCCATATAGTTTCGTATTCTTTCACTTGCTAATCATGTAACTAATAGTACATGTTTGAATATATTCTGACCGCAGTCGTATAGTCGTATCACAAATACGTGACAAAGCGTTCGTGACGTTGAGATTTGCAATATCACCGAACATGACGCACTGACCTGCCATATATATTGATCATTTGTGAGAATAATTTGAAACAAAAAAGTTACCGTTCTTAACATACACAATGATGGCTTACTGTGTGTGAAGTCAGAACGATATGATGTACATACACATAGGTGAAAATAGTGTGAATACATCAGTAAACTCACACACACCAGTCACACCGGAAATACGTTTTGTTCCCATTTCCTTAGCCTGAAAGCGTTAAAGAAAATGGTATTCAGGAATGGGCCTATGTATGGTTTGATAAAGGCAAGCGCACAATGTAGTATATAGCCCATGCATGGTGGTTTACTCTGTCTATACGCCTCAAAGACATTATTTCATATTTTGTGTATTTCGTAAGTATTTTAAGACTGGGGACAAACAATTCAAGTTGATTTGTGTCCACTTTGTGTGGATGAACGCGATAAATATAGCATAACATCTTTTACGTGGAGATTTAAGGACTTTATAGTCTATGTCACCTCCTTTTTCATTTTCATATATATGTGATAACACATATAACAGCACGACCTATATCTCCCACTGTCAGCAAATACACCTGCCTCCGTTTATCAGTCACTACAGTTATTGATAACTGCACAAAGCAGCAACATTCCATATGTTTTTTTGTCGAGTAAAAATACTAGAAAAATCTGAACCATAGCCCAAAATATCGGTCACTCCGATACCCACGAAATGGGAAACGCTAATTTTATTTATTTGAACTTAGAATTTGAAGAAATGATTGAGACCCAGTTCAAGACAAGTAAAGTTATTAAAATGGCATTAATCTTAGGTCGGTATTTGTTTCTTTATTACATGTATATAAATAGACTTCTGATACACACACGGTTTAAAAACCTTTGATGCGTGTCACCCCAAAAGTCGTATTTTGTGCTGCTGGGACCGTTCTGTACAATCACAGAAACCCACAGTAAGAGAGTGTCATCGATAGTTCACCATGGAGTGATGGGCTCTCCGACCATCACGTTATTAAACGTCCTTTCAGACGCTATTTTGGTGAATATAAAAAGTGTGGCAACAGAGGAGCCTGGAGTATACGCTTTTGGGATTTTCTTTAGCTGTTGAGAATTAATGGCTTATGTCAATAACTGAATTAAAACCTGACGTTTGAACTGTCGTGTTTCCGGTACTTTCAGCTTCTCAGTCGACCGAAACTTGGCTGTAATGGCCGTAATGCTGGATTGTCGTGAAATCAGATTAAACCCGATTGTCTTTGTTGTCAACTGTGTGGCAATGCGAAGCAATTCCATGATGGTAACAGAGAACTTACACAGGTCTTGTCAATCCTTTGGAAACATAAGAAATTGTGTTTGTGTCTCTATGTAAAATTGCATAGGCGCTGGAATGTTTGCATCAAAGCCGTTTAGACCTAGAGGAAGACTTATTGACGATTCCAACGTGAACAAATTATAAATATCTGGTTTCAGATCAAGAAGAGCAGGTGGTCTGGCATACCTGACCTGGCTTTCTAACTTTTCCACTCGCAGAGATGGCATCTTTCACACTCGGTGTTTTAATTTCACGCCGACAGATTTGTCGGATGAGGTTCATTTCTACCAGATTCGTTCAGGCCTGGACTGCAGCGTATGCCATTAGTTGCCAGATTTCAAATCTCGTAATTTTTCGCGGTCGGCGATTCACGTTAGGAGCTGTGAATCTAAAGCCTGCATTTTACAGGACTTGTCAGCCAATGGCTGTGTCGAAGCCACAGTTCTTCTGCCGTAATTAACCGGGTCTTTAAAGGAGTCTTAACCGTCGTGAAGCGCACTCGGAAATGTCGAGGGACGCCAGTCGTTTGGAAGCTGTCACAGGCATTTTAACGCCAACTGAGAAAACGGTCGTCACCACTTTACAAATGTCACATATGATAAATTCGCTTCATTTTTTATTTCCAGAATAATAACAGTTGAATGATGGCGCCTGTCAGTAATCTTTTTAATGACTGAATGATTTTTATAAAAACATTCAATTTTCACGAGCGAACAAGGTAGTGGCAATTTTAAAGTTACCTCTAATTGTTTTGTTATTTGTTTGTTTGTTATTTTTTTTCTTTTTTTTTTTTTTTCAAATTTTGATTAACCGTGCGTTGTTTATTTCTCATGAAGGAGCGGAATGGCGATGCGTAATAAGCCCAAGAGGGATCAAATCACCACTGCTTCTTTCAGGTGTTTTTTTTCCTCGGTCAATATAAGGAATCTTTTGCCATGCATCGAAGACTCAACTGAAAAGGGATCCTTTTTACGCCTTGTGGAGTAACCGTTATTTCCGTGATTGCGCCTCCGCCCAGGCACGTTAGCAGAAGATCCGCTAACACGAGAGAAGGGAACACCAAAATGAAGGATATTAATAAATTGAGAAATGCGATAAGGTAACTGAACGAGAATACATGCGTTTGTGAAAAGACTTTTTGATTTAAGGAAGAAAACTAGAAATGTGACAACCTTGACAAAAAGTGTGTCTTAGCAGCAACCATTCGATGTTTGCTTGTTCACTTCCTTTAACTCATCAACATGTCACGTTTGAATGGCATCACAACCGTTTCTTGCATCCACATTTGGCATTGAAGGACGAAGCAATCTTTATTAATTGGAATCGGTTAGAATATCTGAAGATCTAGAGAATGGCGTTAAGCAGCAGTCAAATAAATAAAATTACAACAGGTTACACGCAATGAAGCAAACAGAGTACATCATGGCAGTAATTATCAAATAAATAAAATAACTGTAATCTCCTCATAGGAATTTGGTTATAGCCAGTGCGTGTGAGACAGAATGGAGAGGAGTTCATATACCTCAGGTATTTAGTGGAAATCGCATTGCATTCATGGAAATCTCCGCTGTTCATTCAGCTTGTTTTGGAGCCAGTGCAGAGACGAGATATACAGTCGCCATCACTGGCGTCAAGAGATGACATTTGAGGCAGCGTATGTGTACTTTGTATTCAAACCATGACCTTCATGTTTGTCACAGAAAATTTACATGTACATGCAAACCGGTAATGGTATTTAATGCACAGAAAGGATTTCATCATGTGTTTATGTCTTTTGTGCAAACAAGCGACTGTGGCAGCCTATGAGATGGTTATAGAGTGCTCGTTTACCACACAGTCAGGGTTCATTCTCGGGTCATTCCACAAACTTTCAATTGCAAGTGATACTTTTGACTTCATGCCTTACCCTACAGGAGAGCACAGCCTCTAGCTTTCCATATGTCGGTGTACGTTGCTTTTTGAACGGGAAGGGAATGGGGACATGTTCAGTGTAAATGTGCTAGACCAAGTGGTATATATGTATGGATAAAAATCCTATTCGTAGTTCAGAAAACCTCACTTTGTATTTTTGTGATGTATGATAACCGAGATATCCCAGTTCAAAGTGACGAAAAACGTCCACTTGGGGAAAATGAAACCTGCGGCCACGCTCTTAATTTTAACCAATCAAGGGCAAGATATTTCTACCACCCGGGAAGACATCGGTTTCTGCTGTGACGTCACCCGTACCCAGTATACCACTTTGCCATTGTTAAATCAACTGTTTTCCTTGTGATTACGCGGCAATTGTGATATACTTTAAAGCCATTTTCAACGAGAAAGTGGCAGTGGAATATGTCTGGGATTATCCCCCAAGGTCACAATCAGGAGGCCACAGTGCATGGCCTCCGATTGTAACAATGAAGGGGGCCGTGCTTTGCACATAAAGGGGAGTGTCTCGCCCGTAATACTGAGGAACGGTAGGGTACGGATGACGAGAAATCCGGTTTCTCCGAAATGGCGTATCCCATGCCCTCGTAAGAATTCACTGGAACATCATGCCGAGAACACCAGATATGATACCCATCCAGTCACATTATACTGGCACCGCACCGATCAATCCTCTTTCCTTGCTCTAACCGCTCATTGCTGAGCGCCAAGCGAGGCAGTAACAAGTACAATTTTTAAAGTCTTTGGTGTGACCCGACACGGGATTGATCACGGATCTCCCGACCTCGATCGCCCGAACGTTCCATATTACATAGTTCATAACCATATCATGATTAGCGGCTTTGTGTCACACATACCAATTCGGTCGATGCTGTCAGACACATCTGTGGACAGATGAAATGGCCATCAGGTCTAGACAGACTTTACCCAGACATTCAGGGTTCTCATTTCGACATCAGTTTTAACCCTCTGTTTGCACCCTTGTTTTCACATGCGTATAGTTAAACTTTCCCTAGTCACGTCAAGGATCCCGGAAGGGTCCACAATTACTACCTCTCTCTATGACGTTAATAACCTTACAAAATCGAGTGGCTACATCCGCCTCCTGTATAACGTCCTCAGTGGCCACTGGTCAGTTTCTTCTTTAACAACCTCAATGTTTCACTTATACGACGGCGGCCAGTCTTTTGCACGTTGTGTTACAGGTTTCTTGGGGCAGCTGTCGCCAGTCTTCTGTAAGATAACTTATAATTCATTCACTTAGAGAAGTTTTATGAACAGATAATATGATTTGCGACAGCGCAGAATGTACATGGCTTTTCTATTGATGCCTGCCACATATATGGAATAAATTCTGTTAGTGATGGCAAAATACTATGACTTTTTTTCACCGCCAAAGTTCTTAAACAATGTTTGGATTGTTCTTTTTCTGATATGAAAAGTTTTAATGTAGCAACATACGGTCACACGGTCGCACTGTATTTATTAGACAAGATTGATTTTGCGCTTGAGATCCAAAGACAGGGTTCCGACAGAAATAAGTAAACCAAAGAGTCTTTGAAAAGAAACTCCCCAGATGGTTTATTTCTTTTTCGTGATCACCGGATATTACTCGCTCATGAGTTACTCGACCTTGTCCGCACTAGAGCTTGAGCAGCTGATAGGTTGACATTTCAGAAACGACCCGAGCTTGTGATGTTTGTTTATTTATTTATTTGATTGACGTTTTACTCCGTACTCAAGAATATTTCACTTATACGACGGCTGCCAGCATTATGGGGGAAAGAAAAAGGCCAGAGTCCGTGGGAAACCCATGATCATCAGCAGGTTGCTGGCACACCTGCCCACGTACAGCCGGGGAGTTTGTGATGTGAAGAGACTATGCTCTAGCTGCTCTGTTTTAGGCATGGAGGTATAGACTCATGAAGGCTGCGGTCAGGCAGAACCTGAGCTTATTAACTAGGTTACTATTGCTGTACTTTTGAACTTGTTGCAGTGGCGACGTGAGGAGGCTTATACCCGTCTGATCATCATCGGGTTTTACCATCACTCAAATGACATATGTCAGTCTTTGTCAATTTTTGTGATTGATTTGAGAGCGCAGGTCTGCCTGGGTTGATGAATGGCCTGGCTTAATTACATAATATGTATTGATGTGTTATCGCAACACGTGTGAAGTGAGAACAATACACGTGCTCAGCCCTTTGTAGGGAATACGGTTTGAAGACTTCAGTGGACCAGGTTAAATTTTTCAGACACCAGACCAGAATTACGTTGTCTCTTTAGCCAACATAACCTAATTCTCCTGGTCCTGTACAGACGTAGAAGATGAAAGAAATCAGTAGTTTTCAAAAGGACCAAAAGAAAGGCAAACGAAACCCACGCCTAAGGACATGTGGGTGGTAGTAGTGAAAGGAACAGTTGACGGGCACACAGAAGTGTAGAATGGTCATAGAGGAAATGAAAGCCATGGATGGATTGATAACAGGAACCACACAGTATAGTACATAGCCTACTCAAGGTTGGCTACTATTTGTGTATACACCTCAAAGGTATTATTTCTTGTCTTGTGTATTGTGCACGTATTAAAGAGTTAAAACAGGTTTGTCTCCATCTTGTGCGAATCTAAATATAGAAGGAAATGTTTTATCTGAAGATCTGAATCTGAAATCTTTTTTTTCTGTATGAGGCGGCCATTTTCATTACTTGCGCATGTAGCCGGAATAAATGACCGAGGTAGGCTTCTCAAGTTGTTGTTGAGATTTATTAGGAGCGAATTGTAACATTACAGGAAAAAGGGCAGCGACAAGCTGCAAACACAAACAAAAACAATGTTTAGTTATACTGTGTTACTGAGCACAAGCCACATATGATGTAATAAACACACTTTACCATAAGATATGCCATTACGTCACAATCAGTATTAATTTTACACATAAAAACGGAAAAATGAAATGATCAACTGTAAGTTACGTACCAATACATTTTAATGTATTATTAACTATAGCACAATCAATCGATTACACTAACCAATAACTCTATTACGCATAAGGCGATGAAAAATCTGTATATATTAGAAGTGCTTACAGTTACTGTCTCTACAAATATCATATCTTGCGTAACACTAAGAACCGCATACATATTTATCATGCATCCAAACACGTCAGCATTTGTAAGGTAAACATATTAGGCTACATGATAGTCAGTCAACCAATTTAACGTACAATTACTATCTTCATATAATCATAAACCAAAAACAACTAACTCCAGTGTTCGTGTAACGCTGAGCAAATCTCCGTGAAAATTATCACTTACTACACTAAAACACATAATGCCGTTATGTTATTACTTGTACATGTAGTCGCAAATTCAAACGATCAGAACAAATTCCAATCAAACTACGTTTAAAATTACGCAATACAGTGTCAGAAATAACAAAAACAGACGTTCAGTAATAATTACAATCACGCAATAATATCTAAATTGATTAGAACGCTTTGCATTACACAGAAATCGGAGTTTTCCATGACATATTTCGCCGCATTGTAAACTAACATTCGTAAGGTCAACGCTTCCCATTTCCGAGAATTAGTTAGACAACAGATATAGACAATACTATCACATAATACACCGAAATGTTAAATACGTGGACTTTACGCTTTATACTCGTGAACTAGCAATGTTAACAACAAAACCGAAAGTCTGACAAAGTATTTTGTTGGTATAGCACCATTTATGAAAGAAAAGACGTAATTACCGTTGACGAAGAGGGCTGGATTTGTCAACTCGACAACAACGACGGATGTGCGCACAGATCATTGCCTAGGGTCTCCTCCTGTGGGCGAAAGCGTTAAGCTCCTTGTTTCTCCCGTTACACGTAATTATACAAATAACAGCACGACTTCCATCTGTCATTGTCAGACAACACACCTGCCTGGGTTGATGAACGTCGAGTTCCCGCTAACTACACAGGGCTACGCAAAAGTCCATCTGTTCTATTGCTGGTCAGATACAATCGTAGATACAATCATGTAAAATGTAAGATGTACTGATTTGCCCAAACTATGAGCTACGTGGAAGAAATGCGCCAAATGGCAAACAGTTTTAACAGAACTGACGAATAAAAAAATTGGACTGAAACCTAGTTTATGAGTGATAAAGGCTTTGAATGGCACTAAATCTTGGCTTTGGTAATTTTGCCTTACTGTATACATCGCTTTGTATTTCAATTAGTGTCAAAAATCTGAAATAGGTGTGTAGGTGTCATTCATCCCAAAATATATGTATTGTGTTGATGTAACCATCTTCAGAAGAGAGTTATCGTCGGCTTCAAATAATGTTGAAATTGTCGAAATACCCAAGTAAACAACAAACCGCTTTTAACAATTCCATTATTAAGTATTGTAATTTAATATACAAACGTCTGAATTTGGTGAACTTATACAGATGGGTTGCAGACGGGTTCAATATGTCTTTGGGACGGCACAGAGGTTGCTAAAATGCCACCAGTATTTTGTTGAAGATTTCTGTGCAGTTGCTTTGAACTCCTACAGCAGTGTTTTTTGTCTGAACTATAACCTGGTGCACTAATGAGAAGACCCTGGAGCTAAACCCTACTTAACAATGTTTGTCACGAAGTCTAAAACTAGTTTTGATTAAAATAAATAAATAAAATTTGCGCCTGGGGAAATTGGGGAAAGCAGCTGTGAAAGGAACCCTTGCAACTAGCTGGGAAATCGTCCCCCGGTGTTGCAGAGGCCAGGTATATTTTTCTTTTCGTGCAGAAAATGAAAAAAAAAAATCTACTTGAATCTGACTGAACTGCATATTCACATCAACAGTGCATAGCTTGTGGTTCGTTATCCCCCATCCCCACCCCACCCCTAAGTACTTTAAGAGTTCGATACCTATCTATGCTCCCGATATTTTCTTTAGTGACATGAGTTACTGAGAAGATGTTTAAAGCATGCTAGAGACAAAACAAATATAATACATGGTGTATACTTTCAGTGAAAGCTTAAGGCAGCCAAAAATATGTAGGTGTCCACGTTATCAGTTGGTCTCAATGCGCCACACGTTAGGTGAAAGGATATTGAAAAGTTACATTGTCATGATTGTGGGGAAAGGCACCTACACGTGTTTATCAATTCACCTTAAAGGAAAAAACTTTCCTAGGGATGTCACCCTAGGTTTGGATATGGGCAGTTGGCGTCTGAAAACGTTACTCGTGAGGGTTAAGGGTGTTAAGGGTTACCGTTAACTTTGTCACACCTATTGGACATTCTTGCCACGCTGGATTTTAATGATATTTCTGATTTACAATTCTGGTGTACAATTGTCACTGGTTCTTTTTGCCTCCTTCGGGTTATTAATATAACACTTCCAACAAGCAGTGACACGCCCTTTAAGTGTATCTGTCGTTCATATGTACGTGTGGTCCAGAATGGGTTAATTATTAAGGTCAGATAGTCCAAAAGGAATCGGTTTCAAGCTCGTATCCATGGTATAACTCTCCTTCTTCTACCTGTCCTGTGTATGCGGTTCTCCGGTTTTTACTTACACCTCCCCGGTTGGTGGTAACCACCCTGTTTTAAAGAAGGCAAACTGATTTCCCTTTCGGATGTATGGTTTCGAATTAGATTGAAAAATGTTATGAGCCACACTGGGCTCAATCCTGTGGATTACAATACATTCCCTTCGCAGAGGGAGGATACTTCTTGGTTAATTACAGCAGGAGTAGCGTTACTTGTTGTCAAGGCTATTGATGATTGACAGAGTCATAACGTGTTTCGGTAAATATCTCCAGATCACTCCAGTGTATGAAGAATCTTCCGGTCACTTCCTATATAACAGTGTTACTGCCCCTACAATTGACTTGGAGTGTCTGTGATATGTATAAATCACTAGTTAACAGTGTTCTGAGGTAGAGCAAAAACATTATCTGCTGTTGCTTGTAGGGCTGTATCAGCTTAAATTTCTTTAGAGAGCCTTATGGTGTCCCACAATATAAAGGTTTTAATGACATTTATGTGCTAGGGCAGGCGTGTGCCATTAAGATATGGTAGCACGCCATGTTAAGGCCTGAAGGACATAATATATGCAAGGTGTGTGCCATCTGTAATGTGTTTAAATTATTGTTGTAATTAGCCGATAATTTTGTTTTAATAAAACGATCATGCCTAAGATGAAACATTTACATCCAACTTCTTATAGATCTGATTGGAGGATATAATAACGGACAAAGTATTGTGTAAAAAAGACAAAGTGGACGTTAATAGTTTCTCACGAATATTTCTGACCTATTGCTCAGCAAGATCTGTTATGTAACAACTTCAATCATATACCGGGAAGCCTTTGCGTCATTCGGACGTAGATGTGTCACGGTGAGTAGCCTGACAATCGGCCTGAGCGAAAGGGGGACGATTTCCCATCTAGTTGCAAGGGGTCCTTTATGCGCCTTGGCACAATTCCAGCATGGCAATGTGGGAGTGATATGTGTCTTGGCTATGTCATGTGACAACTCGGCATAATTCCAAAGTAATGAGACCGATTTTTGTGTTTTCCATGGCATGGCACCTCGGCACAATTCCATGACGACAGTATCAGACTGACCTCAGTCTTTTCAATTCTCACCGGCAACTTAACTGAATGTAAATCTTTCCTGGGATTGGTTTGCAACGTTTTAAATAAGCTATACTGTAGCTAGTGTTCTTCTGTCCCAATCAAATGGGTCTTTCAAGGAGGCTTAACCGTCTTCAGCCATGTAAGATGTTAATAATTAAACTCCCAGGCGTGAAGCACACTCGGAGATGTCGGGTAACGCCACTCTTTTAGACTATGTGGCAGACAATTTACGGCCAACCAAGGATAAAGACACGAAATTACAGCCTTCACCGTTTCATAAATGTCACATATGATAAATTCATGTGATTCTTGAAGTCGACAGGCACTTCGTCCCGAGTTTTGATAGCTGAATGATGGAACCTGGCAATCATCTTTCTCATGAGCCCAATGACTTTTATAAATACATTCATTTAAATTAAAATACTGGAAAGTTTAAACCTGGCTGTAATTGTTTTTCTTGTTTTTTTCGATTGTCATCCGTGTGTTGTTTATTCGCCATGAAGGAGAGGAATGGCAGTGCCTAATAAGCCCCAGAAAGATCAAATCACCCCTGCTTCTATCGGGTGTTTTCTTCTCGACCAGTGTCGAGGAGGAAAGGCAGGAAACAGAACAGAAGACCCGCCAACAGAAGACTCGTTAATACGAGAGAAGGAAATACCAAGATGAAGGAAGTTAATAAATCTCTAAATTCGGTAAATTAATTAAAGGAGAATTCTAGTTTATCAAAAGATGTTTTGATCAAGAGTAGAAAATTAGAAATTTGAAACTCTTGGCAAAAAGTGCGTTTCTACAGCAACGATTCTGTGATTATTTGTTTGCTTCCTTGAGGTCATCAACATGCAATGTCTGAATGGCATCACAACCGTTTCTTGCATACGTATGAGACCGTGAAAAGATAAACAATCTTAAGTAGTTGAAATCAGTTATCATCGCTGTGGATTTAGAGTATAGAGTACAACAATCAAATAAATAGACCACAAGCTATAATCTCCTCTAAGGACTTTAGTTATCGCATTTGTCTGTTAGAACAGAAATCAATTCCCTGTATACAGTAAGCCTTTACAGGAAACCACTTGATATTCAGAGGAATCATCGCTGTTCGTCCCGTGTGTTCTGAGGCCAGTGCGATGGAGATATACAGTTGCCAGCTCTGGTGTGAACAGAGGACATTTGAGGTGGCAAGTATTGAACATAATGGAAATTTGTACTTATGTCATGTCTTTTATCGATGGCTCTGTCAGTGATAATACGGTTAGGAGATAGATATAGAATAAATTGTGTAAGGATTCTGATGGAACTATTCTCTCCCAAGAATCCAGGGAATCATTTTCCTCACGACATACTTTCTTTTTTTGTGAGCACCAGTATTACTCGCTCATGAGTCTGTCGACCAGGTGCCAAGAGCTTGTGATGTGGCAAAACTTTATGTTCTTAGTCCTTCGTCTCAGGTATTGAGTTTTGGACCGCGGTCATAGCAAGCAGTATTAATTAGACAGGAAAGAAGAGCCGTAAACGGGCGGTAAATTACTGCTGGGGAACATTCCGGCTTGTGGCCTACTTCCGTGTTCTAGAGTCGCCACGAGGATGGACTGGACGGTCTTATACCCGTCTGGTCATCAGCGGGCTTCATCGTCACTCAAATCACTTTCACTGTGTAGATCAGTTCTAATGATTGACTGGACAGTGCAGGTCACCCTTTTACATCAGCTAACTGGTGAACGACACGGCTTAATTACATAGTATAAAATGATATGTTATCACAATACATGTGTGAAATCAGGAGAATACACATGCTCAGCTCTTGTAGGGAATACAGTGTGGAGACTTCAGTGGACCTGGTTCAATTTTGCCGACACCAGATCGGAATCACGTTGTTTCCGTAAACTTGAGAGATAAAGGAAATCGATAGTTTTCAGAAAGACCATTAGAAGACATAAGAAACCCACGATAAAAGACGTGGGAGGCAGTGAATGACATTGGATCTCTGTACAGTTGGATAACGGGAACCACACAGCGTAATGTATAGTCTACCCAAGGTGGATTACTATAAAGCGGTAAAGAGGTTTGTCTCCATCTTGTATCAGTCTAAATATAAAAGCAAATGTGTTATCTGGAGATGTGAAGACCATAGTCTATATTCCGTATGAGGCGGCCATTTTCATTACGAGGGTAATTATACAAATAGCAACTCGACTTAAATCTGCTACAGTCAGACAACACGCCAGCGTTAGTGAATCTCAAGTTCCCGACAACTATACGTAAGAGAGGAAACTCGGTCGGTTCTATCGCTGGTCAGATACAATCGTAGACTGTAGATGTACTGATTTGATGTACTGATTTCCCAAAACAGGTACTTGGAAGAAATGCACGGACTGGCTGTTTTAACAGAACTGACGAATAACCAAATTGGACTGAAACCAAGTTTAGGAAAGATAAATATTTGAATGGCACTAAATATTATCTTTGGTAATTTTGCTTTATAGTATACATCGTTTTGCAGTGCAGTCATATGTCTGGTGTTGATGGAACCATCTTCAGAAACGAGACATTGTCATCTTCAAGTAATGTTGAAATTGTCAAAATATCCAAGTAAAGAAAAAACTGCCTTTCTGAATTATATTATTAAGTATTTTCATTTAATACACAAACGCATAAATCTGGCGAAGTTATACCGACGGATTGCAGTGGTTCGGTATGTCTTTGGGTGAATACAGGCGTTGCCCAAATGCCACTTGTAAACTGGTTTTAGTGTTGTTTAAAATTTCTGTCCAGGTGTTCTGTGTTTATAGTGAAGAACTTATTGGCTGAACTAAAATCTGATGCTCTAACAAGAACACTGTCATATTTCTGGTACATGCAATGTAAAACTTCCCAGCAGCTAAGTTCTGCCCGGTTTCCTCCCACCATAATGTTCGCCGCTGACGTATAACGGGGTAAAACCCCAATCAAATAAATAAATAAATCCCAGCAGCTAAAACGGTCGTAACGATCTATGTTATGAGATCTAAAATTACGTTGATTAAAATAAATGTTTAAATTTCATACCTTGGGAAATTTCGTACATTTCCTAACGAACAAGCTGTCAAATATATTCCATGTCTTGTTTTCATTTCACGCTGTTAGTTTTAGCTGGATGTAGTTCACATTTCACAAACGCTCACGGTCGGTGATTCACGTGAGGAGTGAATCCAAGGCCTGCATGGCTCACGACGTGTCAACCAATCTCTGCGCCGAAGCTGCTGTTCTTCTATCCCAATCAAATGGGTCTTTCAAGGAGGCTTAATCGTCTTCAGCCGTGTAACATGTTAATAATTAAACTCCCAGGCGTAAAAAGCACTCGGAAATGTAGAGGGACGCGGCTCTTTCAGACGCTGTATCAGACAATCTAGCACCAACCGAGGATACAGACACGAATTTACAGCCCTCGTCGCCTTTAAAATGTCACACATGATAAATTCATGTGACATTTTAAGTCCATATGCACTTCTTCCAGAATGATGATAGTTAAATGATGACACCCGACAATCATCTCTTCAGGGACTGAATGACTTTTATAAAAACATTCAATTTTTGTAAATTAAATTAAACTATTGGTAAGTTTTAAGCTAGCTCTGATAAGCCTTACACAAGATCAAACAAAGAAATACGAAGGCGCTTGAATAAATTCAATATATATAATTGAACAAAATAAAGAAACAGTACAACCTACAACACTATACAAGAAAAATGTAGATAATTACAAAATATAGTTTCTTACGGAGATCACTGTGGAAATCCTGATGAATTATCAGGCTTGCAAAGGCGAGTCAGTCCACGTAAATAATTCAACCCATAGTTCATGGGAATTCTTGAAGCGGCCTCCAAGTGACGAATGTTAGTAGGTAGGCACGCTGACGATGGTTTATATCCAACGGCCCGTCTGGATACACTTCCCAGGGCGAACAGGTAGACAGCATAGTCCGTAATGCCGAGCAAGAGATGTATATTTTCTCGGACTTGACACAAAGTCACTTAAAAATCGGGATGGAAGGTAGGTAATCGCAACAGGAGACAATGAGCGATGTAAGCTCCAAAATAAGGTTTCGGACAGCTATAGCAAGCGGCGAAACATAAGCTGACAGAGTGCTAAGTACAGAAAATCGAGTACAAATTGACAATTGTCAAATGGCGTGAATCTCCAAGAACAAATTTCAGCAAAAGTGGACGTGAGTAAATAGGTCAAATCTAGGCCAGACATCCACAAGGCTAGTGCAAACAGGTCAAAAAAAGACAAAAAAAAAGAAAGAAAACAAACAAAAAACAAAAACAAACAAAAAACAAAAACAAAAACAAAACAAAACAAAAAAACAACAACAACATATAATGCCCTATTTTAAAGGCGGGGCTCACGACATCTGCTAGAACCGAGATCAGTTCTCTATGCATTGAATTTCAGAGTAGTATTTCTTTTGTGGCAACCATTTCATAGGGTACTCAGGGCTATAAAGTGAGCAAACAGAAGATGCAAACCAATGGTGAAATAAGAACTGTGGCTGACCTGGTAAAGTCTGCCAAGAATTGATATCATATATACCTCACACGCTTGTGTAGCCGCCATCTTGACCCGGACGCCCATGTTCACTGATGGCTGGTGTAAGAATATCGGTTTCGACTGCTAGGTTCCCCTGACGTCCGAGAATGGTGGGATATTTCTTTACCTGATGAAGTAATCGCAAATATAAAATGGTCAAAGGAATTTTGTGTATCACACAATATATCTATCATATATTTAGCAATATGCTATGTTCTGCATGATTGGGCACTTGAGAACAGGCAGAAGCGTATGGCCTTCAGATTCTGACGGAAATATGGAATCCAGAGGATCCATGGAACCATTATCCGCATATTACTCATATTACATATCTCCTTTTTGTGAGCATCACTATTACTAGCTCCTAAGTTTGTAAGCCAGGGCCCAAGTAAAGACTGGGCAGGTGATTGGCTGACTGACTAGAAAAGAAAAACGGCTACATCTTGTCACCTGTCAAAATTTCATGTTCTCAGTCCTCCGTCTCAGGTGTTCAGAAGACAAGTGCAGTACGAGGAAGGACTGGTCTTATACCCGTCTGATCATCAACGGGTTTCATCGCCGCTGAAATCACTTTCACGGGCTAGGTCAGTTTTAATGATTGATGTGTCAGTTAAGGTGAGAGAGGGTTGAGCAGTAGTTTTGTCTTTCAATCGCTACGACGTAGGAGATGCGTGTCCTTTCCCACCTTTAGTTGGGCATGGGATTGTTGAATTCCTTTAAGTCGTTCATTGGCCCCTGGTCACCCAACCCGTTGACGAACGCTCTAAGCATCTGCGCATTCTGACTTTCGTTGAAGAGTTTTAGCAATATAGAATGCATATCGGTGCATCACGTGTAGAAAAGTTCGTTATAAATTTCCAAAGGAGGGTTGTTTATCCCGGGCACAGTGCTTATAGTATTACAATCGCAGTCCTACTCATTCATAGTCACTCAGTCAATCAAACTGTCACACTTTAATGCATTGAGCCCACAATATTACAGTTTGATACCTTTACGATGTATTGAGGCCAAAGTATTATGGTCCTGCGTTTAATGTATTGTGGCAAATTATAACAGTTCTGCATGTGTTTAATGTATTGTGGCAAAGTATTGCAGTCCTATGTTTGATGCTATGTGCCAGTCATATTACGTCCTACTTTTAATATGTTCTGCTCCGGGTATTACGGTTGAACAAACTCTACTCAGATTACGTGCACGGAACAGCGGTAGGATACCGTGCAGGTGTTAAGATTAAAGAAACATTCTGAGCTTTTGCAAATCATATTATCTGCTAATAAAAGTGTGGGATTAAGATCAGGGACTTCCAGTGGAGGATAAAAAATCTCTTAGCTAAGCCAATAAATTACAGGTTATCTTAAGGAAACCTAGCGAAGTCTTAAGAGATCTATAGCACCTTGCATACATCTACATGGCCAGGTAGGGGTAAGATCTATCGAAGAAACACAAGGTGTTGTCCAGTGGGATATGGTACACTGGGTTAAGTAGTGGTACACCTTGTAACGTAATAAACATTTCCGTTTAAGCTAATATAACTGCGTAACATAATAAACCTGTCCCCAAGTTTTGTAATAAAAGCGTCTTTGGTATCTATTATCCTTATAACAGACATATGCAATACTCTATACATATTCAACTGTTCGAGAGAACGTGCGCATTATTTCGAACAGCAAAACAGGGCAGTTCGCGAAGGAAATCTTAGACCTTCGGTAAGTTGCTTTCGGACATTGAAACTTACGCCATCGCTTTCAGCATTATTGTTGTCATATCACCCACATAGCCTCCTGGTTACAAGCCTATCAGATATTTACCTTGTGTTGTTTAGTTAAATCGCGTTTTATTTATCAGGTGTTCAGCACCATATATTTTATTCTTGAACCCGGAGTATTCTTGAACACCAATCAAATAAATAAATATAGGCCTATATGCTTGTATTCCCTGCTTTGGTTGTTCTCGGAGCCTTTGCTGTTTTTAAGGAGCCCACGATGCTGACATGGTCACTTGAACACTGTAACAACGTTTGTCGAAAAGATACGCATATCAGTAGGTCACATGTGGTAAAGTGCGTCAGTAACATGCCAAAGGTATAGGTGGCTTACGTCCACTGGTTACCTCCACTCATCGTATAACGGAAAACTTCTTGAGTATGTCGTTAAACAACATTCAAGTTAATAAATAAGCGTACATGCTTGTGTGATGTACTTTAGTATGTTGTGAACACTGTACGTGGATTACAAGAAAATGTATCTATAAAGAATTTCGACTGTGTACTATTCCATAGAAACATTTATCGTTTTACAGTAGGCCTGCTTTTCAAAAGCCGGGCCTTCGTACGAGCTGTAATAAATTTAATTAATTTTCTGAAATAACGGCATCTATATGTTACAGTCCTATGTACGAAATCGGCCACGTCTGAGTTGACGTCAGGAGGTTATGTTAGACCAATCATATTGCTGCTTTTCCAAGGCAGTGTACCATGTGATGGCTTGTGTCGGCACGGCTGTCTTTTATTTCGAGTAGGTGATCAGGAACGATTTGGTTTTCTCACAGAAATTTCCCCCAACCAATCCGTGAAAACTTACTCTCTCCGTTGCTGTTCTCTCATATCTTCACAAGTCCTGAGAATTTACCACATTTATCCTGTCTGTGATGACTGTTTGTTTGAGATTGAAATCATCGTCCTAATTCTTTGTTTGACCAATTTCGATATATAGGTATAGATATAATTACTTTTGTTTTTTCTTTAGTTTGATTTGATTTTATCTGTCTCTAAATCTTAAAACAGAAAAGCAGACGTTTAATCAGGTATCTAAGGAAAAAGCTATGAAGATCCTTTGATTTACTTTTCTGCTCAAGGCATGTGATATTTCTTATAGTGAAGGAAGTAACCTGAAGAAAGAGTCACACTTTGCTTCTCATTAGTAGGCCGGTGTTGTGATCTTCTTTTATCTTACGAGATCACAATACCAGATTTTAGCGCCTCCAGCACGATGAAATAACCCTAATCAGTGATGTATCCCAGAAACAAAATTACTGTAAAAAGCTCCTCGGTAAATCAAGCCAATTCCGCCATATAGTTTAGAGACAAAGCTCCTACATGAACATTCACGTACTTCACTTTGTAGGCATGCGGTGTCCTCACAGAACAATGTGCCGCCTCGTCAGCAATAAACCGTCAATTTCAAGTACATGTATAACGCACACATCCGTATCCAGGATGTTCTCACATATCTAAAGGTTGTCTACAAACCGAGAGCATCAGTATGTTTTTTGTGATAGCTTCTGTATTAAATTAATTTTGATTGTTTGCTTGATTGGGGTTTAAGTTAACGTGACTTTAAGTCTTGTCCTGTAACTCCTTGAGGCATGGCCGGCATGTTTATCGGGCTGCCTCACTGAATGGAACACCGTGCAGAACATCAGACACGATGTCCCAACAAATCACATTATACTGACACCGGGTCTACCACTTACTGGCCTATTCGTCTTAAGCTGAGCACAAAACAGAGTAGTGCCAAAATTACAGATGTTAAAGTATTGTGACATAATTCGGGATTGAACCCCAGATCTAACGGTTTTGACGCAGGTTTCACAGTCGGCATATATATTAAAGTGATATTTAGCAAGTAATTAGCCAACTCAAACAAAATTCGTAATGCTCCATATGTGTAAATTAATCCAACATCCATGAAACACAAAAGCCGCGAAACTCGTACAAGCAGCGGACGGAATGCTATTCTATATTTAATAAAATCATCACCATACAGTTTTTTGTGTCGGGGACTCAAAAATTTTAAATAAAACGGCCCCTGTGTGTTATTGTTTACTTAAAGTAAAAACAGAGCGTGTTCAAACAGTTTTTGCACTCAAGAGACAATTTTGTAATCTTTTCAAAGAGCTGCATCGCAGTCATGAGCTGTCTTTTACTTTAATAATACGACATATGAGAATAAAGACATAATAACACAAGCCCGATTCTGTATATTTTCTTTGTTCATTAAATATCAGTAAGACAATAACAAACCACACAAAAAAAACAATATATAATAACAAATATACGGGAATACCCAACATGGTAAAACAGGACAGCAATATTGTTATAAGTATAGGTTAAATTGAATCTGCAGAAAAACGACACAAGTTTTGCACAAGACAACAAACATTTGAACATCGCGGTGAATATTGGAATAACACGTTCGAGTTGATGTAGCGGAATGCAAAACGCGAAGAACGAAATGGTGAGGTTCACTAGAGAGCTCAGCAAACGTTTGGACATCGTGGTGAGCATTGAAACCACTCGTTGCAGTTGATGTAGCGGCATGCAAAACACAAAGACCGACATACCTGAAGAGAAGAGAATGCTGGTGCTTAAAAGATAACAGTTATGTTAGACGCACGTCAACATTACGGCCAGGAGGATCATCACTGAATCATCTATTATCAAACGCCTGGTGATTATAGAGTGACACAGTGACACAGACAGAAGTCAGGACACAATCATAGCAACATGCCAGACACAGACATACTTGGCATTGTCACAAATGAGAGGTAAGCTGATATCCGATTCCAATCATTTTCCGCGATCCTATTTCTCAGATGATGCTTCAAAGTAGGAGGAGTAAACCCTATGAAGAAACTGATGGACGGATACTTGATGACTATAACATGGGTTAGCAGTAAACTGTGGACATACTTATAATGTTGTTGATTTTAGCGGTCATCGGTTGTTGTGTAATATACATCTAAACATTCCTCTCACATCTTTATGGTTGAATCCTCCTTCCTCCATTATCGGTGTGTCAGACAGCGTGTCTCTGACGAAGATGCGGCAATACAGAATCCACCCATAAGGCGAGTTCTTAACATCAGCAACAGTAAATGTCCAAACAGAGGCAATATACTAGAGACATCAAGGAGCAGTTGATTTTGATTCCGTTAGTATTCTTACATTTACAACTTTACTACACTCGACTGGTTGCATGAAGCGCTTCAAACGTCAGAGATGTGTAGTGTCGCCTTGCCTTCATAAAACAGGCTGGCATTTCCGAGTCTCTACATTTCCACCCATTAACCTGTACTCCATGGATCTGTACATAAATGGTTGTTCAGGAAATTTTGTGGAAATCCGATTTACACATTAGAAAAGTCTCATGTTCGTCTTCTGGATGATCCATTCCCTCTGACTTTGTTACACTGAAATAAACACAGAGTGTGAGTAAGATAAGATGTGAGTTTGCAGATAAAACGCACCTTCTACAAAAAGTGTGATAATCTAGTCTCATATAACCTCTGAAACAAGGCCACCTGATGAAGACTTTTACGCTGATCATTGGGAATTCAGTTGTAGCGTCTGTGGTGAGAACAGAATTACGCAAAACACAATTGGCAAGTGCTTCAGTGTTACATCCCTTCCTTATTTATAAAGGAAATTCTAATTTAAAGAATTAGCCGATAGTTCAGTTCTTTATACTGAACCATCATCCATGAAACTATCATTTCAACTGAAATGTCGATTGAAACGTTCTGATAAAAACAATTTAAAAACAAAACACTGCGCCAGAAGCGTTTATAAACTGCTTCTCCTAAGTTAAAAAACATGGATCTATATGTGTTGTATTAAGAACAGCTATTTATGGATGAAACACTGACTACGAAAATGTGCCCTGATTAAATATCAGCGGTTGCAGAATATTGAATTATGACATTAGATAAAGTTACATGGGCTTGCCTTCTGCGTATTGACGTTTATAGAAACACTGACGGCTTTTGGTAATAGTACAAAGGGACTTTGGAGAGTGCTGTACGTCCACCGTCAGCATGTCCATCTGCTACAGGTCCCTGTAAAGCTGGGGTAACATACAAAGCTGGGAAGGCCTGTAAAGCTGGTGTAACCAGTAAAGCGGGGATAACCTGTAAAGCAGGTGAAACATATGAAGCGGGGGTAACCTGTAATGCTTAGGTAACTTGTACCGTTGGGGTAAATTTGTAAAGCTGGGCAACCTGTAAAGCTGGGGTAACCTGTAAAGCTGGGGTAACCTATAAAGCTTGGGTTACCCGTGAAGCTTGGGTGGCCTGTTGGGGTAAGGTACAAACTGAGTGGTCAGATTCTTGCTATTTATATTACAACTGATGACGTTGTTAACATCAGTGCTTCTCACCAACTTAACAGTAATTATTTAGTGTAAGCCCGGACCACAGGCGAAATGTGTATGGTCTAATCCCTGGGTTCCTCTGACGGGATCAGTGACCGGAGTGGAATGACATTAAGGTTCGGTCGCCGCTGCTTACCGATTAACGAAGATGATTTGTCGGGGATTTGTCGGCTAATTTCACCCATCTGAATTAGAAAAAGTGAAGGCAACAATATGCCATAATAGCATACTGATTATTACATTCTGATGGAATTTCTCATTTCTGTCGTAAATATTAGCTTAGAAATGTGACCCCCGGGGTTAGGCTGTGTGTGCCAGGAATGGAAATACAGACTAATGGCGACACTTCTTTCTTCCATATACCGTGAGGGTCGGAGCCGTAGGGCTGTGTTTTCTTCTGGGAAGAATGCGGAATCCAACTCAGGCGGCAGGATTGTGGTATTCTTATTATACGGTTCTAATCGAGCCATTCCAGTCGTTTTATCACACATTTCAGTATCAATTATCTAAACGCCCACCACAAACAAACGGATGTAGCGGCGGTTAATGTCGAAGGCAGCCTCATGAAAGCCACGGCTATAATTCTATGCTTTTGTTACAAAAGCCATGTGCACCTCATGACCGTTTCTCCCGCGAAGTCAATTACCAAGGGTTGCGTAATTCGTCACCATTTCAACAGAAATCATTTCTTAATTATTTATCCCAAATTATCTCAGGGGAGAAACACACGCTTTTGCAATTTCGGTGAATACATTTATAAATTAATTTTGAAAAAAGGAGGCACAGTAAAATTTTTTAAGTAGTGCTGATAAATGACATACAGTTAAAGGACCAAAACACAATGCACTAACTGGCAAATCTTACTTCTAATACTTCAGATTGATTTATTAGTGTGACACTATCCTCAGGAATTATATTTTCCATAGTAATGTCTTTCAGTTTCTTAGATGAGGCAAATCGAGATGCCCGGATTAAACCACTGACCTTTGGTGAGTTACTGACAATTCAAAGCCAGAGAGTCCGAAAAAAGTGGAGACGAAAGAATCTTGAAAACCCTATAGTAGAGACTGAGACAGAGCCCAGATCTTGTGTGTCCGTGATGGACTGGAAAACTAGCATCTAAGCACCACGGCCTAGACCCTACCCACCTCCCCAAGGTATGGGACAGATCACTTGAAAACCCTTGGATTTGACCCAGATCTTGTGTGTGCGAAAGAGATTGGAAAACAGGCAACTATGCACCACGGTCCAGAGCTCAACCATCTTTCCGAGGTATGGAATAGATCACTGGAAAATCCTTGGATTTGACCCGGATCTTGTGTATGCGAGAGAAAATGGAAAAAAGCACCTAAGCACCACGGTCCAGATCTCATCCATCCTCCCAAGGTATGAAACAGATCATTGGAAAATCCCTTAACTGGGTCAAAATCTTGTGTGTCCGAGAGAAAATGGAAAACAAGCATCTAAGCGCATGGGCCTATACCCTACCCACGTCCCCAAGGTATGGAACAGATGACTGTAAAATCCTTCGATTTGACTCGGAATGTGTATGTCCGAGAGACTGGAAACAAGCATCGGTGGAAATGTCACTGCAAAATCCTTAATCCTTAAATGATTAAAAAGTTTATTCTTATTTCGCTTTTATATCCATTGTGATGGCTAGCTATGTAACCTCTTTGTTTGTGGATTGCATTCAACCAAGTTTGCTTACTTGCTTTTAGCTTGTCACACATGGAATATTGACTGTAACTTGTTGACATCATTGATAAGTGACGACTGCTTCTCCCTTACATCTAACCTGATGAACACGAACGTCTCCTGCTTTAAGCGTTTTTGTCAGTGGTTATTAATAGTTGATTTGAAAAAAGGATTTCATAGTCATTGACTGGAACAATGCAAATTTGTTTCTATCGTCTTTTCAATGAATTCATTTTTGTAAATGGTCTTCGGTGGTGTGCGAAGATGGGAACATTGATAAATGCGGCAAGTCTTTGTACACGAGTAGTCCAACTTACCATTCCATTGAATATGCAGAAGATGGCGGCGACAAGGAACCCCTGGAAAAGACAAGACAAACCAGAAAGAACTGAATACAGGTATTTTCGATGGGAACCTGTTTGTCCTAGCGGATTCATCTTCCTCACTTCTGACAACCATCACTGCACCAGTTTGATAAATCGTATAGATCGGAACAGTGTAAAACACAAATAAAAATATCAATAATAAAAACAGAAATGATTTTCTGCAACTCCAACCAGTGTACTTGCGTTCGTCTAGGAAAGACTAGCTGATAATGTCAAATCAACATAAATAGTAAACCAACAGAAACCAGTAGATATTATAAATAATTTATTTTGCCCCCACCCCAAATGGTGTTTACCACTTAATTTGGGCACGTCCATCAGATTTGAAATTCTAGTGAAGTACATGCTTGTCCTTCATCTCTTGAATCACCCCTAATTGGTAACACCGTATGAAGTTCATTGTGAATACCACAGCATTGTATGTCGGCTTGGTGTGAAATATAACACATGAAATGGCGTACACGTCCCATCAAGAAAATGGAAAATTTGGCGTTTTAGTTCTCAAAATACGTGAACACGTTGGATATTTAGTCAAGTTTACCTAAACTGCGAAAACGTTTGAAAATAATATTTATGCATGCACCCTGTTTTAAACGAATGTACACGAAATTCTGCTAATTGCAGACGGTCATGTGTGTTGTTTCTGTGACATATGGTAATCACAGCTGTGTCCTGTCAGCGTCACACTCATATAAGTCAGCAGGTTTAGAAGCTCTCGTCTTGACCTTTATGTTTCAGTTCACTGTCTGATATTTACGATTTAAACCTTAGCACTGCAATAATTCATTTGGCATAGAACGATCAGTAATCCTAAGTAGAGTTAGGCAGAACATTCCCTTCAGCATAATAATCATTTGCCGACAGAATTTGGGTCAGTTTAAGAAAAAGTATCACCTAGCGTTCTGGGTTAAGGTGAAAAACACTTGGTCTTTTAGTTGCTGATAAACGCATGATTATTTAGCCTTCAATTTTTAATGAAGCAAAGTTGCCTATTTCTTATTATAAGGGGCTTAATTTTATAACTACCCGCACATTCTTCGTCTTCGCAATGAATATATAATGATTTTTTTCACCTGTGAATTGATGACTACAGATGCTATGTATTCATACACTAGAGCGGCCTTTGCGTCCGGGGATGGGCGATAGATGATGAAGGCAAGCTGTATCCCGAACAAAGGCACCAGGGTTACCGTGGCGCGCAGAGCTCGCCTGCAAAAGAAAACACAGATGACCATTCCCAGAGATATGTTTTAACCATGACAAATCTCACATATACGTCGCTAAAGAACTTATCTTAAGCTTTAAGCTGAAATCCATTATTTTTACAAATTGTCCATCTGTGCGTTCAGTAATGAACGAGAGAATGTCACGTACGCCATTTACCAGATACACAGCTCTTCGTCATCCGTGTCATTTGTACAGTATTAAATGTAATGTACACTGGCTCACTTATGCTCACTTAGAACAACAGCCAATGCATGGGCAGCTCCTTGCCAGAAACATACATAGTGTTGTAATACGCTGATATACACTTAGGCATTAACTTAATCAGAAGTAAATATCACGGTGGAATTTCCCTTACCCCTTTAGGAGTTAGTGGGGGTCCTCCTCTATAACGGTTGAACAAAAGCTTACTTACCGGTAACTAGCATTTTCTGTGGCTTGACTTTTTATTCTTTGAAGAAAGGTTTTCAGCAAACTTGATAAAAATATGACATTGCACTGGAAGGAAAAGCAAACATTGTTTAAAGAATCAAGCTGCTTTTATTCTTATGTCGTAGAGGATTGCTGAAAGTAAATTTGCTGTCCTACTGCCTTCAAATAAACAGGCTATCATGAATTTTCCTCTCATACCTGATACGTGCAGTGAAACAAGTATAAAACCATTTAATGTTTACCACACTTTCTACACTGCTTTTTTCCATCCGATATAAACGCGCCTATGTTTGATTCACTCCTACTATCCATCAGTAACAATTACTTACATATTGTCTTTCACAAAGCTGTAAATTATTACACGCAGCTCTTTATCTGTTTCAGTTGGCATCCGGAGACCGGAAGTCCCTTGCCACGAACTGATCGCTGGTGCCGGGTCTGGTATCTGGATTTGATCTATGTAGGAACACGTATATATCCGTCAGCCACAGCCTCTGTGTGCGTCGTCTATGTAATCTGTATAGCTCCCAACCCCTAGCCCAGCTACAGATCTTCAGAGCTAAGTTTGTGGGCATTAGCTCAGGAGCAGAGTCCGAGAGCCCAACTGTGATACGGTAAGTTCGCAAAAATCATCAGCCATGAACTTGCCACCAAGCAGTAACGAGGCACTATCATCAGCCATGAATTTACTGACAGACAGTAACGAGGCACTATCAACAGCCATGAACTTACCGCCAGACAAAGCAGATTAGGAGTATAAATAATCCATTCGAAGTTTCCGGCGTTTTTGACCCAGCAGCTGTGGAGACAGTGAGAGATAGAAGCAAAGCGGTTAGGGAAGAGTGATATGTAAAATAAAAGGACTAAACCAAGCATTGGGAAAGAGCTTCTTTATTGAGTAGGAATTACTGAGAGTCAACCAACACTTAATCCTACAGAGAGAACTTCAAAGAGATTGTACGTTAACCTGATCTACGTGGCTGCCATTCCGATGTTAATAACAAAATAACCTATAACCTGCCTAATACATACTGTTCCTGTCTGATTTCAACTGATGGCCTGAATGCAATATCAAAGGGGTCATCAGAAAAGAGTTAGCTGCAACAAACTGATGACATTGGAACTATGTATTTGGACCAAAAGTTTCATCTCTTTCGTGACAACAAACGATCTAATCTAATCTGATCTTACCCCCTCGTTTTACATTGCTAACAAAACTGATACAGGACCTAAAACTGTGCAGTGATGAAGAAATTTGGCATACATTTGAACAAGAAGTAAAGTTTAAGGGTATTTCAGGTGAAAATAACTGAAGGTTTTAAGCCGAAAGATAACAAACCTACAAGTATAAAATTGCCCCAGAAAAATGCAAGAAGGGAGTGTTTGAACTGAAGCTTTGAAGGGCCTGCCGAATACTCTTCATCTGCATAGGCAGTGTAGCTATTTGGGAATCGTATGCATAAAGAAAATTTCGGACCGAGTCCTTTCCGGGTCCCCAACTATCATCTCTAACTCCACATCACATGTCTGTGCCAATATCCTTACTAATAGCAAAGGACACCTGTTTTGTGGATAACTGCTGGTGTTTTGTAATTATGACCCAATGTCAAATGAACTCTATATAAAACCTTGCCGACACAGCTGTTGTATTTTGTTTGTTTGATAAGTGCTTAACGTCTCTTTTGGGCTTAACGCTATTGCAGAACTGCCTCACTGGAATGCCACACTCCCCGATTATGCATCATACTGACACCGGCATGACCAGGATCGCCCACAGTGATGTCTGAAGTATGACTGGATTCGGCACTGAAACTCTGTTACAGGAGAGGAACTAACTCACTCATCGGGCCAGGGGGAAATAAAAGGGAAATTCTTGTCCACCGTGATCAGACCTGTAAGCGATTCTGTGTTTAACTTCTTCTTACCTGTCGTCCGCGTGAAGATACCGCATTATACAGTACACGCCCATGGGGATCATGGGGCCCCCTGTGACAAAGAAAAACACAGTTACAGGCAGTCTATAATGTGGTGCAGCCGACAGAAGAAGCGAGAATGCTCCATGTACAGCCTCGGGCGTATACAACACACACTCAGAGAAATTGGTGCTTCATGTCTATTACAGTATTCCCGATAAATAGAGCAGAAAGACACTGGGGCCATTTACACTTTCATTACATGCATATAGAGAGAAGAATATAGGTACATTTAAGTGTACAGTATTCATTTCTATTAAATTGTCTTCGATTAATAAAATGTAGGAAAAGAGACTGCCGATATGACAAACGGGCTACATACAGACATATTGGATAATTCGCTTTTGAGACACTACCATGTCTGCTGTTACACTTTAGCGCCAGAAATGTTAATAACTTGTTCAGTAATAGGGTTTCCTGCTATCCTCAAGTATTCTCCTTAATTAAAACACAGGAAATTCATTTCTATGATGATGGTCTTATTCTGATTGCCGGTTTGGTACGCAGTGGCTTTCTAAATATCACACGAATCTGTAAATGTATCCTACCTTTCTAGCTGCCTAAGAGTCGGTTTATTACTACTAACACAACTACTAATGTTAATAATAATAACCATTTTATTTCAGAATGAAGTCCAGACTTACATATAAATACGTTTACAAATGAATGAAAAAGCAATTTCACATTGGTATACTGCAGTTATGTGTAAGATTGCAACAAATTTAGATTTACCCAACACATGTAGTAACTCTGTCTACCTGGGTTTACTTTCACAAAGCTTCGTAAGTCACTGTTTTCGTAACTTTTCTCATAAAATACGTCGTCTAGGTCACAGCCCCTTAAGGCGACGTGATTTACGCGAAAAGTTACGAGAAACTGATTTACGAGGTTTTGTGAAAGAGGGTCCTGCTTCTTCCGTACGATTCAAACAGTAGACTCAAGTCGTAGTAATAAGGAGTAAACCGCCTTTCTAGCAATTTCAATAAGAACGATGCTACATTTTACATAGTCAGCCTTCAACGAGTAAAGCAACAGTAGCTAAAATTCATCGACCCTCAGAAAGAGTTATTATAGATTATTCCGCATCAGACAAAAGTCTCTGGTTTTGATTGAACAGTAATGGTCATGTGGTAGACGTATATAACTCTAGAACACGCAGAAGATGGTATATGCGTGTGATGACTCGGCGGTAGGAAGAATGCCATGACGTAACAGTTACAGTATGATGCAATAATGACAGCAATGAATCCACGTCACAAAGGAATGTTGACACAACATTGTCGATAACGTTATGATGTCATAATTTCTAGATCAGTGCTTGGTAATTAAAAGTTCTTCGACAAGAGAGAAAATTTCTGTTGAAGCTTCTTTTGTTTTTCAAGAAACAAACATCATTGTAGTTTTTAGGGTCCTCCAAGGCATAAATTCGTTACAGGGGCCTCGGTAGCTCTGTCGGTTAGCGCGCTAGCGCAGCGCAATGACCCAGAAGCCTCCCACCAATGCAGTCGCTGTGAGCTCAAGTCCAGTGCATGCTGGCATCCTCTCCAGCCGTACGTGGTAAGGTCTGCCAGCAACCTGCGCATGATCGTGGGCTTCCTCTCACCATCATGCTGTTGTATAAGTGAAATATTCTTTAGTACGGCGTAAAACACCAATGAAATAAATAGATCAAATAAATGCCTTGTATGGTGACGGAATGAAAGGATACGAAACTATATGGGGTCACTAAGTCTCATATTAGACGCCTCGCCCAATATGAGACTTAGTGACCCCATATAGTTTCGTATCCTTTCACTCCGTCACCATGTAACTAATAATGTCTTCATTTTCTGAACACTGGCTTTAGAACACGTAGCCCATAGGGAACAGCAATAAACAGACGCACATGTACAATATGCTCTTAATGCTCTTGTCTTTACTAGCAAAGTTTTATCTTCGCTTTCGTTTCGGCTTATAGTCAAGAAGTTTGTCTGGTGATGACTGAAGTCCCCCCCACCTCAAACTTGACCTCCGTCATATAACTGACAGTTCCTGAAGTATGTCTTAACTCTCGAATAACATAAGTAAAATAAATAAGTAAAATAAGTAACATAAGTAAACGCAGATGTTTTTTCGAATCTTTGGTATGACTCGGTTAGGGGCTAAAGCCAAAATCTGCAGCGTATGAAGGTCAAGCTGCTGTATAATATAAGAATTATAGCTGCAGGTTAGGATTATATACCCATATGTCAACTAATAGCATTGAAACCCCTGCTGTTACGGGATTAGTCGAGTCTTACCCCAGGCGAATATAACCATGCCCAGTATTGACTGAAACACACGGGGTGCTCTGACCACCAGATTATGCAGAAACAAACCCTCGCAGAACATCCAGAAAAAGTTCGTACACCGGAAATACCTCGTGAAAATGTACAGGGCTTTACAGGAACCCTGTCGAACAGAAGTAAAGACAAGATCAGTTTCTTCGCCTCAATTTACGACAGATAATGATCGGCTATTACAAAGACTTTATTTTATAAACTAGTGGCCTCAGATCCCCTCTGGACTTGAAGTGCACATTAAACTGGGCAGATAGTGTCTAATTTGTTTGCATGATTTTGGGCGGTGTATAAGAATGTATAGTTAGACGATGAACTGCTTAGAAAATACGTAGGCCCGCTAAAATGTAGAGCATCAGGGTTTGTTTCGCCGGAAAAGGACATTTTCCAATCGGCAGAAGTTTGCCATGATTCAAAAGGCATTTTTTTTTCTTCAAAGACAAAAAGTTATTCAATCAATACTTAAATTTGGCCAAAATATTTATATATAAACCATGGATCGGTATTGAAAGATAAGAGAATAATGTCTGAACGAGGCCTAATGTGAAGGCGGCTGAAGGTTTGAAAATATGTCGGGCACATCGCCTAGCCACTGGCCGGCTTCCTTCATCCATGAACAAGATCTTCATCCATGAAGTAAAATAATCTTGATTACCACAGAAAACATCAGCCAAGCATATGCCATCAAAGCCATTCACTATATATTTGTAAATTATTAAGAAAATCATCGTCTGTTTATTTTCAGGAGAACGTATTGGCCAAGGTTGAAGGAAGTTGGTTCGATCACGAACAGAAGATAAATATCTTAAAGTACGGGGCCTGTATTTGAAGCTTACAAATTGCAGTCTTCCTTCCTCTGGCCTTCGATTACTGGGTACAGTATAATGTAAGCCAGCGCCGCCAATCTCTTGAGTTAATTAAAGATGCGTGTAACTAGCCCGGGGGAGCCGTGAAAAACGGATCTCTTTGGTAGCATCGTCCGACTGGCAATGTAGTTTGAAGAAGTGTCTGTCCGTTTTCCATTTCTAAAGACCATTTGTCGAAAATTCCACGACACTGGTTTTGTTAATATAATTACATAAAGTAACATTGCCTGGGAATTTGTCACACGGAACCAGACATTCTCGCTGAAGTCTGTCTCATTGTTACGCATTCAGGAATGAAGAGGATTTCAAAAAAATTTGCATTGCACCTTTGTCTACTCTCACATCAGTTGTCGAGATAACTGAATGTTACTTACGGTATTTTTATACATCAAAGTTTCTGAGGTGGGCCGCACCAGTCGATCGTAGTATACCAGGGCGTCCCACAGAACATTGGCCAAGGCATTAAACACAAAGGACGTCAGAAAGTGGGCTCGAATTGTCCCTCCGGGAAGACCACGTGATTTCCTGTCAATGTGATAAACCATGGAACTATTAAAATCTTATCCTATTGCAATTTCTGTTTTTCTGAAATCGCATGAAGTCATTTAATTGTATCCGTTCTACAGTCTCATCGTATAATGACATTCTAGTTCAGTGATAGCCATATACGAGCGACAGTTATGAGATAATCTTTACGAATTTATGAAATATACAAGAGTAGTAATCATGTCTTGTGTGCGTTTTTTGTTGGCGGTGGGGCAATCACAGGAAGATTGCGTCCGTCAAAGTCTGCTTAGGTAGCTGCCTTCTGAATAAAGGAGATTTCGTTAATGGAAGGATCCAGTTTGAATGGATTTAATCAGTGTAAAATTGAATATTCGGATATTGACGATATGTATTTCCAGATACCATCATGAAATCATTGCTTGTCAGAATTCTGATTCACTTTAGTTCTGGCTCTTTGTGAAATTCAAATGTAATATGTTCAAAGCGTCCCCTACAGATAGCAATTTTCTAATGCCGCATACATCTTCCTGAACCCATTGTATTTTCCTGGTCGCTGCCCGCCCTCAGAAGACCCACAGTTCCCCGGCACTGTGTATGTTCTACTATGTCCTCCAGTCATCTGCCTGTACTCAAAACTAACGGTGTCGATATGTTCGGGTTTTCCATTAGGTTGACGCTAGTCAATTACAGTGGTTGTTTCAGAAACTCAACGGTGTAAGAAGAAAGCCCATGCTTACACATATGCTATGGAAAATCTAAAATAAACTGGATTCACAAGACGATTGGCCCACGCGATAGGCCTTGCTATGGAAATCTTTGGCCTTCTACGAATAGAAGGGTACCTGGTTATTAAAGGAAGGGTGTTTATTTCGGTCTAAATATGTAGGACAAATTAACTTCACAAGGCCTAAAAGTCGTTAGTGGATGTTCGTTTCCATTATAAGGTCGAACGCCAACAGACTGACGGGGAATTTCGCTCTTGAAAGATCCGAGATTCATTGTTACTCAATGAAATAAGGGTCGTTCATGTGAGTACAACTGTTGTCCGTGGTCGTGGTAGCAGGGTACGTGACCTGCGTGGCCTCTTGGATGCAGGATCCTTGAGCCGAGGTTGCATGGTAGGAGAGTCGCTTTCGATGCTGAGGACGTCAGCCCAGAGACAATCTATTTTGCACTATGAGGTCTCAGAACAAGTATTTTAACGCTGCTATTTTTACGGCGTGGCTTACGGCGACATAAACTGAAATTAAACGTTAGACAACATAAGCGGGTTGGATATGACAGCAGCCACATAAACTGTATTAACTGTTCATTCCGGCTTAACCAATGTCAAGGCTACCAAGGTGTGTTATCAACAATGCTCATACAATCTTCCTGTAGCGTGGTCGGGTGGCATCCGTCAAAGGAAACGCGTTGTAATCGGCCGATTAGCCACCACTTCAAAGGAACCAGCCCCTCCAGCCATGATTCCAGCCGATCCAGAACGGTTACTTATGGTTGATTTTCCACACCCATTTGAAGATTAAAAGTGTAATAGTCAGTCTCATTTTACGTTTTTGTTGGTTAGCATACAATACGATACTGTCTTAAACAGTATAGGGCGTTACCTCGGATTGTATTGAGCATGCCGTGCGTTGGCATAGCTTCACACGGCTCATTACTGGACTAGTGACACAAGACCAGGTCGGTGCCCATCACTCACATTGTAAACTACCCCGCAGTTCACCAAACAGACATTGCTGTTTACTAACCAATAAGCCCAAAACGGACAAATAAGCGTTAATGTCCCTTGAAGAAAACGTCATGTTGTTTGAAGATTTTCTGATGGCTTATGTCCCGTGCTGTCTTCAGTCTGGAGTACTTAACAGTCCCCACGTTCACTTAATATTCCTCATGTTCACTTAATATCCCCCACGTTCACCTAACATTCCCCAAGTTAACTTAATATTTCCCACGTTTACTTAATATTCCTCACGTTAATATATAACCAATTATATTATAATAGTACCAGCAGGTATCTAGATGCCTTCTCATCTAATATACACTGTCGACCAAACGCGGTCTACCATACATCATGTTGAATCAAAAGTAAAGAACGCTTTTGGTCGGAACACACTCCTTCCAAATCACATGATTATCACTAGCCTTGGCAGAACTGGATAGACGAGGGCCATCGGCGTTCCTATTTCGTCTATACCAGCTTGATTCAGAATGAGAAGTTTAGAAAAACATTTTATTAAACACCCTACTTTAAAAAAATTTTTGAAGGTAAATCGATGGAAAAGAAGATGCCTTCATGGAAGTATTTAGCTAGTGTAATAAAGCCTACCTTGCTGTTTCTGATCATCTTATTAGCAGGTGGTTTTTAGCCGATGCTCTATATCCTGCTGAAGAGGTGGCATTGGTGCATTACCCGCTCTATGTGTAAAGTTTTTTGCGTTAGCTTGAGAGCAGTTAGCGTGCTTGAACAGTACAGTAATAAATAAATACATTCATTAGCTTGTGCCGTGGACAGTCGCCATTTTTAAATGTAATGCTCGTTGTGTCACGTGACTTTAAATAACTCCTCATGTTGTCAAAAGAATAAAGAATGCATGATGCTTAAGTATATAACGTTTGTAATCTCAGCGTAGATGTTAGGTACATTTCCATTATAGAATAGAATATCCAGGTGCATATTAGGTACATATTGCTCTAAGATATAACAACGAATGTATTTCAGCGAGCCATACGTCGTAGTAGAATCAAGAGCATCATTTACCAAGGATTAACTTGCTTAACATGGTTAATCTTAGAGTCATTGCCGGGAAAACCCATGGCATTGGTAGACATTAAATAGTGGAAATAGACCGTTGCATATTTTAGCCTAAATTTATAACATGTATCATGTGTATAAAGAAGAATAATAAGCATAAGCTGTACTTTTATAAAGCATACAGGGAATAATAATCTACTTTCTATTACCGTTTGTTTTTGTCCAGGAAGAGATTAGAACTTAAGTATGGCTATAATACTCTTAAATTCACTCGTTACTGATGTCGCCATGCGGTCTTGATCAAAGGCTGCGATCAAATAAGTCATAAAGATAACGGAAAAACTTATGAATAAAAGAGTGATGGTCGATGCTATCAAAATCTGGCAAACAGTGACACGAGCTCAACATAACAGACATGGATGACTACATATGATATATAAATGACAAACAATGAAAAAGTGCAGGCCCGTGGGGTGATATTAGTACAAGTAGCCCAGCCAGCCGGACGGGTTGATTACCGTGTGCCACCAGCACATACTCACCTGTCCGCCAGAGTGGCAATTAGTATAGGCAGCAATAAGGCAATACTCAACACGCTACATGTTAGCTTCACAGCCAGCAAGGACCGGTAGATCTGAAACATAATCAAATATACATCAGGCGATTTACTGGGCACGCGAAATTTCCTCTGAATTTTCCAGAAACTCTCTTCAGTTGCCCGAGGCTTTGATAAATTCCTACCAATCCTCTGACATGTCACGTTGTTCAGTTGACATTCCTGTCAAGGATGGCATATGCTCTCATATTGTGTATACTATACAATTGGTCAGACTAATTATCTTGTAGTAGCCTACTCACTGTGCCTTTGTGTTTGGCTGCCATATACATGTCATATAAATTATCTTGTAACCCATGTGCATCTGTGTGTGGCTGCCACATAGATGCCGCCGAATCACATGAATTATGTGTTAACCCATGTGCCTGGCCGTGTCTTTGTATGTGGCTGCCATATACCTTCACCAAATTTCACGAATTATCTGGTCCCTTTCTGTGCTGCTACCATATACGTGCGCCAGGTCACATGAATTATCAGAAAACATATACATGATCAGTATGTGTGTGGCTACCGCTTTAGTGTATTAGTTCCTGAATATGTATTTTTTGTCCAAAACTACTGCCCAATCTCTTCGGCCTGCCACATTCGAATATATCCGCTGACTTCCCGCGTAAAAAAACACATCTGGTTTATTTGAGTAAGACAGATTTAATGTATTAAATATATATGAGTGTCAGAAATTATATCAAAATGGGATCATTTGTCACCTCAACAGGCTTATTTGCGTGTGCAATTTTCCGGATTCTCGATGTCGTCCTGTTTAAGAACTATTCTCAGAAACACATGCTAATAAAAGGCAACATATGTGGCCGGTCATATATACATCTGGTGATCTAACATCGCAGCCAGTAAACCTGGCCACCGACAAATGTGCATGTTCAAGGTTACCACTGAGGGGAAGCTCATAGGTAAAAGGTTTATGAAGAGTGTTATCTGAACCTCCATTATAATCCGGACAAAGAGACTGCTATTTCGAAAACTGACAATACTCTGCAGACTAGATGATGTTACTTATTTCCCCCTTTGTTGTTGGGGCTCAAGTTAACGGTATTTTCTGAGAAAATACAGCCATTTCCCTTAAAAATAAATATTAAAGTCTTGGTTATTGATGTGAGTCTGTGATTCACTTAGTCGATTGGATACAATCATAATGCATTTCCGTTTATTATTTATAGGGAAACTTTCGTGATGAAACTGGACAATACGCGTGATGTCCTTGCCACATTTTCATATGAACCACAAAGCCGATTTCGATAAATGAGAATTTGCTACACCGATTACTGTCTAAGAATTTCACGACATTTTCTTTGGTGAGCTCTTCAGGTGTTCACAGATCTTCATTTCGCGATGGCCTTTGGCAATATGTCGTCTGGCCGCTCTAGTAGGGTCAGGAAGATGCTGTCAAAAACAGACCGCTAACACCATGATTTCTTAAAGTCATTGGAAGGTCATAGTAGATAGGTTTGTCTTAAGTCCTTAGTGCAATGAAACCCAAACGTGTCACGGTTAGTGTTAACGGAAAGAAACGGTTGAGATCGATCTTGTGTGGCATTGCTGGCAGATACATTTAGCCAGGATTTTTTGACAGAAGGGCACAGCAAAGAAGTGATCGAAGGCCTGGTGCATGAAATATGTCCACCCTAATACTTGATCGGTAATGGCGGTCTCCTCCCACGCCTGCCTTGGTGAGACATTTGAGTAACACATTAACTTCCTTCTTCAACACAGTATATAACACCTGTACAAAGCTTCCTAGCCATATCTTACTACCTGACAGGTTTAAAGAAGTTCTCGCGTCTATAGTCTGAAAAACGTGCAATATGAAGCGATTAGCGGAACTAAATGGGAGTTATATAGACTCACTTCGGTGAAAAGATTACACAGTTAGGTAAGGGAACAGTATTAGAAAAGTGACAATTTATCTCAACTGTGACGTGTGATTGATGAAGAAAACTTGAACATTTTACCTGCACCGCGAAAAAAAAAAAAAAAAAAAAAAAACATGAAGAGGAGTACTTTGGTGATTACAGGAGTAACCAGGCACAACAAACCCCAAGTCAACATTGATCTGAGGGGCGATAATTGGCTTAACAATATAATGCTCCTCGCCTGATATTTTTAAAGAAATGAAGCCAACTTTTAGCTGTCTGTTCACCGTCTCTCCGCTCTTACCACTCGAGGAACTTCCGAGATCTACCAGTAACTCATTTTTCTTTCCACTTGCACCACGGACAGAAAATCATTTAAGATCTTTGTCCTCGAAAAACCTTTTGGGTCTCGCATCCAGACATGGGATGTCTGTCTAGTTTTTCTTTTCTTCCTTCTTCACATTTTTTGCACATGGCAAATAGCGTGACTTCAGCATTAGAAACATTTCAGCTATACTGGGCTTGTCTTGGACTGTTAGCTGAGATTCCGGCCTCGTTTATGGCCTCGTGTCTGTGGTAAGGTTATGATCAATGGAAAGCGTTCATAAATAGCTTATACTTTTTTTATAACAGAAATATGTCACTTTTAGATCATAAACCTGGTAAGGTATTTGAATAGTAAATCCTACAGGCTTTAAACAACAAATCTACACATGTTAGCTGACAAAGAGAAAAGTCCCCTTTTCTCTGCAAACGTGTTCACAGGTCGTAAGTAGTATCAGCGAAATCACATGAAAGGGGATAAGGCTTTTATCCCTGGTCTGTTTTCTTAAAAACAACTTAAAATTAGGTTGATTAATCACAATGTCCAGGAAATATCATATCATAAACAGCATTGTATTAAATACTTTCATTTTGGACACCAATTTCAAAAAATCTTTACGCTAACCTTTGTGGTTTTACATATTTGTCACCAATTTAAATCCCTTAACAATTGCATAGATGCAATAAACACGTATTTAATGAAGAAAAAGCTCAACCTCAGTAAATCTGTGAGCCACAAATTTGTGGTGTCGCATTTGAATCTTATAAAGCCTCGGAGAACTTTTCCATTGGATGCTGATAATAAACCAATCACCGCTGAAAAAACATGGATTTCACAGAACGAATATGGTTTGGAATGTTTGCAGTATACTACCACGAAATAGCATGAACAAAGCAACTGTTTTTTTTGTTTGTTTTTTTTTTCACATTTAATGAACGATCATTTATTGTTTTCTTCAGAGTACTGTTTACATCAGGACACCATTATCAAAAATAGAAAGCTACTGAACATCGATAAAAATCTGATTTGATTGAGCACAAATTCTTGCCGTTGTTCATGATGCTAATTCGTGTCAAGACGACTTAGTCTTGAGCCGTAAGCGAAGCAAAAGGGTCTCCTTCCCGGTCTGTTAAGTGTGTGAGTGGGGGTGGGGAGTGGGGAGGAAGGGAGGCTACACTGACTTACCTCTATCTGAACGCAATCACCATAAAATGTCCACTCCATGTTAGTCAGCGGGTTCCTCCACCACGTGCCGTTCTCATCACAATCCTTATAGGCCATCGCTACAACACAGAGAGGCATACCTGTCATCAAATGGATAGAAAATACAGAAATGCCACAATGATACCGGGATATTCATCAGCAAACATTGCTACTGTATGGATACAAATACTATAACATTGTTGCAATATGTACAATATGCATTTAGCCTGTATGTGTGCAGATATCAACGTTAAGACGCTGGCACACCATACACGTTGCTGATACAACTGTTACCACGCTGTCGCTACATCACACAATGTGCAAATAGCCCTGTTAAGGCAAAACCAGAACACACGTGTGTACATGTAGATACCAATGTTCAGACACCGCTAAAGCACATCTAGGCGCACAAAGAAACGAATAGTACCGAATAGTACCTCTAGTACAGAGGTCAATAACTTGCACAAATTTTTAACGTCAAAAAAGTTCAACATCACATCAAGAAAATCACACAGTGATATATGAGTTGTTGAGCAATTAATTTCATTGATACTGGATTCGATCATACCGGTCGTACCACCTTAAATTGGATTCAATGAACTTGTGGCAGTAGTATCAGCTAAAGCTGTATTCGATGAGCTGAGCTGAAACCGCAGTCGTATGAGCTAAAGTTGGGTTGGGTGACCTATAAAGCTAGCTAAAGCCGTATTCGATGAGCTGAAACTACAGCCGTATCAGCCAAAACCGGGATTCGATCCGCTGAAGCCGCAGTCAGATCAGCTAAACCTGGATTCAGTCGAATATCACTGGGAAGATCTCACTGGGAAGATCTCACTGGGAAACCCTGTTGTATTGGATAGAATCAAGACAAGATGCCATATCATCACCTCTGTGCTCACCATTATAACCACAACAGTTCCCCTCCGCACCTTTTTGTACATTGCACTGTTTTCACTTGTTATATTTATGCTAAAACTGACTTAACCCAACATTTATTGTTTATTACCGGAATTAAAAGTACCTGATGGCTGTCGTCTATCATCTATGTCTCCTGAAGATAACCGATACAATTTCATATACTGTCATAAGCTAGAAAGAATGCGATATATATATTTTTTTGACGAATACTGCAAAGTATGTTTTGTTGGCAGGATACACAGTTATGAATTTACTATCTTTGTATCTAGGGTATATTTAAGGACCTTTTGGTATATCGCCTTGTGGATGCGAACATGCAGTTATGAAACAATGCCAGTGGGAATTTGAGTGATTATATGTAACATGGTCCAAATATCGTGTGACTATGAGGAAAAGTTTAATTGCAAAGGTGCATAGTTTTATTGAAGGTATGTTTAAATTTTTATGTGTATGGACATTTGATGACGTTAGCAAAGCCAGTTGATTGGTTTTATTAATCAGTTGAGGTATGCTTGCGAGTATTTGTACGGGAAATGTGGGACAGTATTCGCCAGACTTAGTATTATTTATTTATCTGATTGATTCCGCAGTCCACATTCCACAGTAGACACGTCCGTCGGCAATGAGTTCCATATTCCACAGCAGACACGTTCGTCGGGAATGAATTTCATATTCCACAGTAGATACCTCCGTCGGCAATGAGTTTCACATTCCACAGTAGACAAGTCTGTCGGGAATGAGTTCCACATTCCACAGTAGACATATTGATCGGGAATGAGTTCCAGACATCTTGAACTCATGATGGGCCCTTACCTCATCATAATGCAGACCGCCAGCGTATTACTGAAGTGTTCTTGAATGCCGCGTGAAATACCATTATATATATGAAATACCAAGTATGTATTGGTAAAAAAATGTAAGAACACCATTTGACCGCACTGAGTTGATGAGTCCATAAGTCATAAGAGGACTAATGCACTTCGCCCCACGCCTTTGTTATCATTAAAGAAGCCCCTGTTTATCTCACTTCCATTGTGTTCAAACTAAAATTTTAAAATGAATTTGTGTAATCATGTTTTGAAATTCTAACAGATTGTCTTTTCGCCTGGAGCAAACTAGTTTTAGTAAATGCACTTCATGAATTGTGATGGAATTGTGTAGCTATCCGAGTTATGGTAGGCTCACAAGTCGTAGCAAAGGCAGTAAGTGAGAAGGATTCCTGGTTGTCCAAGTTATGGTAGGCTAAAATGTGGTAGGACTAGGGGTAAGTGAGAAGGATTTCCAGCTGTCCGAGTTATGGTTGGCTCAGAAGTCGTAGGATTGGCAGTAAGTAAGAAGGAAGCCTAGATGTCCGAGTTATGGCAGGCTGAGAAGTCAGTAAGTGAGAAGGATTCCTAGCTGTCCGCGTTATGATAGGCTCAGAAGTCGTAGGATCGGGAGTAAGCTAAAAGGATTCTAAGCCATACAAGACACCCCTTAAGAGGCTTCTCGAGATGGAAGTGTGTGACCAATATACGTACCCTGTATAACTGACCACGACAACACAGCTTGTGATGGCAGAGATACCCCTTGTTGACATCATAAGGTTAAAAATAACGAGCCAGTCTGTGAACGTAGAAATCTGGATTTCCCGCCGACCAAACCCCTCCCCCACAGAGGAACGAAGTATGTCCTAGTTATGGCTAGCCTCAGTTATGATTGATGGTTAATTTGGCGAATGGTGCTGCTTTGTTCATATATGTACATGTAAGTCTGTGTGGAACATTTCATTTGTTCTCTATCTGCATCAGGCATCATGTGCAAATGGACTTCTTAACTACAGTTACTTGTTGGGATGTATTAAATATAATCCGTGAGACTCAAAATCGCCACACTTTTGGTGCGGATTACTCCTGATGTTAAATAGGGAGTATCTAGTTTCCCTACTTATTCGTGTTTGTGAGACCTTCATGTTCCACACGACTGTGTGTTTTGTAGTCTGGCGTTAGTTGAGCATCACTTCATTTCCATCGATAAGATGTGTTCATTGTGCTGGAACTTAACACTTGTCCATTTACTTTGTAATTGTCAAATGCATTTCCTACATCAGGTAGTTTTGCCAGTACGATGATCTCTTTATCTTGATTGTGCTCTCCAAACACATTGTTTTCCTCCACAGTTCAGGATATAGGAGAATAAAGTGTTTTGCAGGTGTAGTCAATCTCTGATAAATGTCCAGGATTTCATAGTGATGTCAATAATTGCTAAACATCCAGGAATATTTTTATGAAATGATGCTCATAATGTGTAAAGTACATGGCCAAGATTTAACATCTAATATAAAGGCATAACTTCGCATATTATTATTGCAGAAATGATTACATTTATATTTAAATAAATGAAGTTTGTTGAAACCAGAACCAACAATTTGAAATTTTAATGTAAATTTTGTAATGAAATATGCAGATTTACCAGGCAAATCAACACAATATCTTCATCAAGGCAAAACTGCCCGGCAAGTATTTGTCCGGTCATTTAAAGAACTGCATTTATAGTGACCACTGGACAACTGCTGCAGTTCATGATACATCACCGCATACATGCTTGATTAGATGGGGAAATACAGTACCATTTGAATGGGCAAAGTTTTTTTTATAGGAAGTCAAGTCTTATGAGGACAATTAGTTTTTGACAATGACTTGCACTCAGGACAACTATCTCCAAAATTTAAGTTCCAGCACCGGGACATGTGGAAATGTTTGTCAGCAACTTGCGTAAGGTTGATAGTTTTCCTAGGACACCGTTTTCTTCCAGCCGAAAAATTGACCGACAAGAAATTTTCACTTACAGGACGCCATTGTCAGTTTCTAGCGGCAATGTCATTTTCTGGTCTTATCTGACTGGCAATCTGAAGATAATACTGTAACTGAGATGAGCCTTTATAGAGTGAATGGCAACGTTCCTTCACGAAGCTACAGGCAATGGCGCTAGATCGTTTGGGCAAACGTCCTCTTTGGGTGAGTAGTTTAATTGTCAACAACATCTGACAACATTATTGGAACACTGGAACATCCATTATATTAGATTCGCCGTGTTGATATAAATCATGGATTTTTTCCCTTTGAAGGGCCAATAGTAACGGAGTCGATAAATACCAGCATAACGGCGGCAACAGCTGTGTGATAAGATGACACAAAAATATACACAGCACAATCACAGCGGTTCTTATCACATTTTGTTAATATTAAATTGGTATATCGTCTTAGGAGACGATGGCCATCATCAACCTGACAAATGACCTGCTTGCATGCGAAGTTAGGTCTGGTTGTTACATTTGCAATGTTTTGCAACCACAAATAAAATAAAAAATATAAATTTGACGATGAATATTCCATATTCATTTTGTTTATACAGGATAGGTATATCGATAGTACTGGGCGAAGACTTGTTAACTATTTCTAACATCGGATTGGTACTACCTTTATTTCATCAATATGTATCGACCAGTTGGAACATAACACATCTATTTTAATGTTTTACATTTAATCATGCTCTTTGATATAAAAATAATTTTTCAAAGCCTTTTTGATATGGACACATCTCTGTAAGCTTGTCAATGACATGGCCTGTGTTAAGATCTTTACATTGTTCTAACAATACCATGCCCCACCACACACTCCACCCAACTAAGCATTAGGAGATAATGTGCAGTGATATCTCAATACAGCACATCTGGCAGAAATAAATACGCATCAAGACTTTGCCTATGGGTCATAAAGAAAATGACTACATGTCTTGGATGGAAGAGGGCAAAATGTGACACGCCAAGTAAAGTATAAAAAGAAGCAATTACCAATGATGAATAGAGGGGAATTAGTTAGTGGATAATCAATAGAAAAGTACGCCATAATTGTCCGTGTTATGACTTATCGGAGCAGCACTATGTTTCCGTGAGCTGATTTAGAGCACAAAGCAAACCTTCGCTGGGTCACCTGATCACGGTTGTCCTGAGCCAAATGCGCATGAGTAGAGAAGATATATCGCCATTCCAGTTCAGGTGAAGACAGGCCTGTTGTTTGCTCGGCAATCACCGGACATATAGTCGACCAAGAGATTCATAATTACACAAATCGTCAACTAACGAGACGTATCCGTTCGTCAATCTTCCAGGGTGCTGATGATAAATAGGATGTCAATTCATGGCAGGAATTTCCGTCTTATGTGCCTGTCTTTTTATCCTCTCAGTTCTTTTCTCGGAAATACATTCCATTCAAACTCACACTCCTTGCTCACAGAATCACTAAGTTACTCACTTGTAATTCACATCTATGTTTTTGTCAGTCGTTCTGCGCTCTTAGCTCCGACGACCTTGAAACCTTTAGGCTGGATATGGTTCTCCGTAACCCTCTTATGAGAGTTTTTATTAAAAATCACTTCTACATCTGTTCCACGTTCTTCTCAGTATTTTTTAACCTTTTTTTACGCGAATTCCTTTAATTCCTAATGCATCAATTAATTTTTTGCCACAATCCATTTCAGCGGCATCTAAAACCTTGTCAAATGACAACTGCTTTCCAAGCCTATGCGCTAAAAATATTACTGATTTACGGGGAAAAAAAACACTCGCCGTTTTATGGAAACACTTTTATCGCGTGCCTCATTCCTTAGTTGCTGTTGATGAAGCACTTTTGGTGCCACTCTCAGATTATATAATGCAGGGTGTATTTTGAGGTTGATTAAGGAAGGCTAAGATTTGCACCCCAATATCACAGAGCTTCACGATTGTGATGACGATGAACTTGGTATTGAAACTGACGGGGCGGAAGAAGACGGTTGTGGGTGAGATCGAGAAAGATAAACCAGTCACACGCCATCAGTCTGAACGAGTACTGAGTAACGATCTGTTCCCAATACACCGTCGTTTTATTAAAGTTCTGGAGACAGGTTGCTTAGACAGTTTGTCTGAGCAGCGCAGGGATGATAGGCATATGGTGCAGAACGCTTTTGTTAGGGCCAATAACTGATTTAAGGGCAATAGTATATGCACACATTTCAGAGGGTACGTCAAACAATAAAGGACTTCCGTGTTGATTTTGCTTGAATAGTTTGAAAATGTATCGCGTTATAGAAGACGTCTAGTTCTGCAACAATGTGGTTGAGATGTGTTAAGCCGTGGGAGGCAGATGATCACCGATCACGCCTGCACGGATCTAGGCGTTGTGGAATCCCTCAACGATCAATACCATTAACTTCTTCCACAGAAACGCCCGACAATGACTGACAGCACACCGTGTTAGAGTCACAGACTTGACCGAAATCAATATAACATAATTACTGATTCATTAAATGTTGATATGTAAGCCAATGGTGAAAATGCAGTGTCTGTGAAAAAGTCAAGACATCCATCATTGCTGTTCAGATCAACAGGCTACCGTACAAAAGGAAAAAGGATCCACGAGTTTTTTTTTATTGCACCAACACGACGCCTTTATGATCAGTTGCAATCAGCGTGCCACTAAGATACTTATAGTTGTATTTGACCTAGAAATTATTCTCGACCATAAGTTTGAAATTTGATCTGGATGTCATGCCTGGAATATCGGCCATCATTGAAAACTGTTGACTGCTTCTCTCTTGTCTGTTGTGGGCTTCATGGGCTATGAATGTATTGTTTCTTACACATTCCTTGGGAATTGGTGTAATAGTTTGCTTTGTAAATGGAAGTTGCCATTATCTATTTGAAACGCCCTTTTATGGTGTACTGGTTGCATACGACTGTCGGGCATGACGCACAGATTTACATGGAAACTCGCCAGTGGTATTTGAATGCCGCTGAAAATTTTCCTCTTTGGTTCCGTTCCGTGAGCTCTTTAAAATGGACAACCTTACGCGAAAGGCTAACCCAACACGTACAAAAAAATGTCTATCGCCAGAAGTTCGGTAGACACCACAACAACAGCAACAGTTTCTCACGCGGAATAGACCGTTGAGTACAAGTCTATCCGGTACATCAGTAAAGGCTACTGCTGACACATTTGCAGAAGCATTTGTTCTATGTTCACTTGCTGGCAACTGCAAGTATAAGAACCCTATGGTATGTTAGATGATGAATCGTGACCAAGTCTCGGTCACATGATGTTATCAACCATTTTAATATACCATTTTGCGCTCAAGTCTTAAGTGAAATATTTCAAATGTTAAGAAATACAGCTTAAATTAGCAGCTAAAAATATTTGTAAGCCATCTTTATAGGCTTAAGTTTTTTTTAATTTACCTATTGTGCCACTAATGACGTGGCAAAAATGGCATAACTTTCATCCAAGGTTATACAATGTTTTCCTCATGCATTACAAACCACGCTGGAAAGATACCGTCTTTTCTGTGATATATAATTAAAGCAATGAAGTAATCTAGTAAAAGAATGTCATGACCATGGTAATGGCACACATTAGCAAAATGACAAGTGAAGATGTGTTGTGCTTTGAACAGAAGGGGTACGCAGGTTTCACCGCGTTTACCTAACTGGATCTATGATAGTTGCAAAAGGTCAAATGTGAAAAGAAGCAAATGTCTTACTCTACTGGAGCTGAAATTGGCACTTCATAACACGTGCAACAAGAAGAATGTGTATACATGTTATTAACATCAAAAGCTATAGTTATCCCCATTCATGGATTTTGTGCTACCGTTGTGCTAACTTTAAATCATAAACAGTCAGAGTCTCGTCTGACTAGATGGGTTATTAGTTACTCTTGAACAGTCATGCGTGTGGTCGAGCACATGGAAAGAATGGATCTTTCTGGAGACCAAGGACATCCTTAAAAGTGCCTCTATGTTGCTCTGCTTCCCAAAACAGCTGGTTCTTAGTGATGTGGAGAGAGAAGTAAAGCGTGAAGCCTCAAAGTCATTTCCGACACATCAAATATAACCAGATTATTTGATGGGAGTCTGAGCTATCCAACCATTCACAACTCAGAATAAACTTGATTTTCAAACCAGCTAAACCACCTCTGTTAAGCGTTATGCGCTATGTACGACAGCATCGTCGCTTTTGATTTCCTCCCTGATGTATATTGTGTACCCTGATTTAACGCCTATTATACCTAATGCTGATTTTCATTGGCTTAAATTGTGCATCAGTGATATGTCATCCTCTCTCTTTCACTATTCTGTAAATTTAATTATGATCTCTTTTTGTTATTTCTCTAGTCAAGAGAGTGAAGGGAGACTTCTCGGCAGTTAAAAGGTAAACTGTACGCAAGGATTGAGAATTTTTAATATTTCACTAACACAATAAAACCGAGAAATCATCTTCTGATGTATGCATCTATATATGTATTTGATTTCCTCCTACATGTTAAGGTATGTATACAATAGTGTTTATTGAATTCGTCAAATAGGTGTTATTTAGCCACCTGGCCTGTCAATCAAAACAACGAATATTTTAGTAGTTAAAGCTTCCTTTAGTGTGTGTCGCAACGGTGTCTGGGTGTCACAAAGTTGCAAACCTTCCCCGTTGGTCATGTCAGTTTTTAGAAACTTCTGTGGCTGTAACAATTAAAGGATCCAAGTGATAGACAGGAAACAGTTAACTGAAGTGCATGATGGACTGTGATTTGAGAGCTGGAGCCATTTTCATAAAGCATACGTAGTGATAAATAGCACTTAGATAAAAGTACTGTATATCTGCGTAATATACGTTGCCATGGTGGTTAGGGCTTACTTAGCTTAAGTATATGACGAGTTGCTAATTTTTGTCAAGCTATAAACTATTTGTGCTCCACCATCTCCTGGAATTTTCCATTCTTAACTGTATAAAACCAGTAAAGTGCTTTGTAGACCACGATCTGTTATATTCTTCACAACAACTTTGATCGCTAGTGATAATTTACGCGCAACCTGATTTGACGCCAAACTACCATGTGTGTGTTACACATTTCTGATAAGAATATGATTATCAAATCACACGACATGATCACTCACTGATCTGGGCTTCTGGTATGGTAGAAGGCGCAAAAATCGCGGTTCCTGCGAAAGGAAGGCCAACTCCCATTAGGTATTGATTTTTGTTCCTCCCTACGCTGTTACATTTACGTATTTTGACAAACGCTTCATTTTTCATATCGCTCTTTTGTGGAACTTGTAATTGAGTCAACATAAATGATCTACAATAATCTGTTGCAGCCGATTGTGTCTATCTCGTTGAATTATGCAAACCTTTGATCGGCTGTGTATTAAAAGTGTGTGTGTTGGATGGGGGTGGAGCTATTACCTGTTCGCTTGTTTGGCTGTGCTACCACACATGTATCCATCCAAAAGCGGCCATGCACTGCGTGTAGAACGAGCGTGCCATCAGAGTTCGCAATGATCATGAGAATAAACGGTGACACCCTTATGTAAGTGAAATGTTCTTGAGTACTGCGTGAAAGGCCAACGAAATAGTCAGATCACAAACATATAATTAAGGCTTTAATAACAAGCTAAAGACATATACAGTTCACGGGATTCCGAACTAAATTACCGAATTTAAACATCATAATATGTAACATTATTTTTCTTTCTAACCATCCAACCACAGAAAAGGGCGCATCACTTCTGCAATTACCGTGTCTTCAAGAGCTCTAAGACTAATGAAGGAGAATCCTCGTTAATCACTTGAGTAAGGAATGGACCCCTAGGGCCTTGCGTGGAGCTTTAAGAGCAGTCAAGGAAATTCTGCTTCGCTAAATGCTAAGTATAGGTATCCTATTCTATTTGATTGAAATGATTTACTCTCAAAGCCAGAATGACATACATGAGCAGGTATTGTGTGGCACTATATGCATTAGCAGACTTTTATAGTTGAGGTAAGTCCCCTGATGGGCGTGTCAACTAGATCTAAGGTCTGTGGGCTGACGTCCCACAGGACAATGGCAGGCGCACTACTGGGGACTTTTTCTCCTATCAGTTGTAGGGTTATGCTCGGTCTCTTGTCGGCATCACTCCTACCATTATCCGTAAGATAGACCACAGCCGATAAATGACTTATATATAATTGATTAGAGGCACAGCCATCCGGTGCATATATTTCGTCCACAAGTGGACAATATCAAAGACTATTACATAGAAAGTAAAGCCAGAGCATCGACGACAGTGTGATAGTTGGCAAATGATCACACATATCCGGCCTCTTGTTAATTTACCACAATTAGATTTTGATTAGATTTTTTTCATGTAAATGCCTAAAAAGGAGCAACCTACACCCCCTACCACATGGGTTAAGCTGGAATAGATAAGAAAAATAGGCAGTGCAGTTCATTTACAATACGTTAAACGTCACTGATCTAGAATTACTTAAATAATGCTATTTTCCTGTCCCACTCCAAATCTCCATAAACTACATGATATTGTAGAATTGTAGAATGTTATTATGGGAAGTCAGTAGTAATTTAACAATGGGTAAAGCGACTTTGGGATCTAACATGCGTCAACGTCTACCGCTGTACCACTGCCGTCGATGAGATCGACTGCAAATTTATATGCACTTAGGCAGATAAACTGAATATCTTATGCCGGGAGGATTTCCTCACCAAGTAATTGAATATCTTCCTTTTGCAGCATAAAGACCTCAATCACTGCCTCAAACAATTCCTTGATCTCACGTTATCATCAGGAAATGCCCCATATTACACGGTACAAATGTCGTCAACTGTCAGGATACGACGGGAATGAATTATACTTTGCAGCGAACGCGACTTAGGTTACATGCATAATAAGTTATCACCTTGCAGTGTCAACAATGCATCTAAACATCTTGGAATTCTCCAAGACAAGTCAATCTTCGATCAACTGACTAGTCGATGATTGATTAGGTAAACTAATAGGGAGCCTTGCCAATGCGCAACTCACAAGCAACGATGTAAGGTCACGGCACAGCCTGAACCCATCTGTTACAATGTAGATGAGTTCAATGGGCCACCTAAAGCAAAGGAATTTCAACATCGATTGTTTATCAGGCGCAAATCTAGAAATGCTGAGCACAGAATCATAGAAAATTCAGTATGGTATGAAAATATTTATGAAAAACTAATACAGAACCACTGGGTGTTGTTTTAATAATGGAATGTTTAAGCAGTTTAGATATGTAATCAGAGAGCAAGTGGTGGCATTACAGACGTTTTAAGAAAATATCTCTGACATTTGAAATAAATCGTATCCTACATATCCATGTGCAGAGTGAAGCCGATTGGCAATTTGGTAACATGAGATAACATGCTGAATCTACAGAATGAATGTACTAGAGCTTAGCATACGACTCCCTTCTCGAGGAATAAAATAGCCAAATTGAGATGAATGATCAGACATAGGCTTGTTTGAAGTGTACGAACACAGATTTGGATACCCACGCTGTGCAGGCAATCAGGATTGCTGTGGTGTAAAATGTAAAAAAAAAAAATTCCTAATATCTGTGAGGACGCTAAACGCCTTTGACATACCATTTTCAAAATTCGAAGCTGACAAGTGATAACATAGTCTGTATGTTTGTTTTTCAATGTCTCTCTGTTAATTGAAATGAAGTAAAAGTTCACCTTCTAGTACGACAGTGTCATGTTGTGGCATAAATGCGGGTGCTTTTTCATATAACATTTATGATGTGTTTTCAGTTGTTGATGGCTATCCAATATCAACTGTCTATTTAAGCCATTCTTACGGAGTTTCTAAAATCTCAATGTTATGGAAAGTGTAACCGTGTACAGGAAGCGGGATCAATTTACCAGGACGCATTATATTTCAAAATACGACCATCCTCAGGTTGCTGACAGACCTTCCCACACACGGCCGGAGAGCAAGAGAGCATTCGCTGGACTTGAACTCACAGCGACCGCATTGGTGGGAGGTTTTGGGTCTTTAGGCTGCGTTAACGCTCTAGACAAATGAGCCTTGCAGTCTGATAAGGCACGGCACTGCAGTACAGTGTAACCTGGTAAGACACTGCTGTACTATCGTAAGATGTAGTCCGATAAGAAACTGTCGTGCTGTGTAGTCTACTGAGGAAGAGTGGTTCTTTGTAGTCTTGTAAAGCACGGTGGTAAGGGAAAGTTTGGTAACACTGTCGCACGGATTAGCCTATTAAAGCACTTTCATAAGGTGTTGTCTGTTAGGGCACTGTGTTGTGTTGTGTAGCCTTGTAAAACGCACTGTCGTAAAATGTAGTAAGGTGACGCCCTGCCGTGCGGTGTAGTGTAGTTCATTCTGTCGTGTGGTGTAGCCTTGTAGTAAGGAAAGACACTGTCGTATGATAGTCTGGTTAGTCATGGTTGTACGATGTAATTTGGTAGGACACTGTCGTACGGTGTAGCGTGCTAAGGAACTGTCGTAAAGTGTGATGTGCCACGGCACTGCCGTACATTGTAATCTGGTAAGGCACTGTCATACAGTGTAATCTGGTAAGACACAGCGGTGCAGTGTGGTGTGGTAAGGCACTGCCGTGCAATGTAGTCTCGTAAGGCACTATCATAAAGTGTAGTGTGGTAAGGCATCGCCGCACTGTGTAGAATGTGAAGACACTGCTGTACTATCGTAAGGTGTTGTCCGGTAAGAAACTGAAACTGAGAAAGTGTTTCTTTGTAGTCGTGAAAAGCACGGTGGTAAGGGAAGGTTTAGTAAGACACTGTCGTACGGTTTAGCCCTTAATAGCACTTTCGTACGGTGTAGTAAGAAAATGTTACACTTGTTAGTCTTGTAAGGGTCAGTCGTGAGGTGTCTACTATTGTTGTTACGGGGTCTAATTTATCTTTCTTCTCAGGTAAAACAGCCAGAGCATCTACCATCGGGAACTATACGCGAGTTGACTGGATATAATTTCAAAGGTTAGTTTTGTGGTAATCTTGAAAGTTCTTCCTATTCAATCTTTCATTTTTATGGAAGAGAACAACTCAAAATGGGTTTAAGCTTCACAAAAAAAAAGAAATGCAATCAAAGTGATTTGAATTGTCATTTCGGAGATCCTCTTTGTTACATCTGTCTACCAAATCGTCAGCGGAAAAAAGGTGAATGAACCACAGCAAACACGCCTAAACGATAAGCCAAAAAAAGAAAAAAAAAGACGAATTTTGTCACAACGGCTTCAGTACGTAATAACTAAGACTTCTTTTAGGACAGACTGCACCAATCTGTTTTCAAACTACAGTGAGGGTTTAGAGTACATAAGCTCCTCTGTTACATTTAGAGATCCTTGCCTGCATTTCCTATCTGAAATATCTATGAAACTATTAAAAATAGTTATTGAAAATCCCTAGTGGATTTATCATTTGTGTCGCATCTGCACATCTCTGGATATTCCTGGAAAACGGATTGTGGAATGTCTGTGAAAAGTGTTTAACCAACTTTCCCCAAATAATCAGCGAACGTACCTTCAGTTTGTTTGAATTTCCAATATGACTGTGGTTTAACGCCGTAACCAGAAATACTTCAGTTTAGGTTTTATGGGTTAATGAGTTGAGAAAAAGAGACAGAGCAGTTAGAAAAACACCGCATGACAAACATCCTGCCTTGGCGGACGTCGATGCAAATAATGTGTCCAGTTTGTTACATAAACCAAACGAAAAACTGCCGTTAATGACACACGCGAAAGAAGAGGAAAAGAATTTTGGAACTTTAGAAAAGCAACATCTCCAAGTCACGATAGACATGACATTGAGCACGCAATAAGTCCATTTCTCCTGTCTGTATTGCGGCTCAAAGGACCATAGTTAATATCTTTTCAAATGGACCGAACATGCGAAAGACACTTAACGCAATTGAAAATTTGTCAAATGTCCAGTGTGTAATGCCTTTCCATTTAAAGTTGTTTTCACTTTCGAATGTACATTTACCAGTCGCCTTAAAAACATAAAAAGCATAAAAACCCTCGTTCTCTCTGAAATGTCATTCACTTGTCTAACCTTGACTGATTCAAACTTTTTACAAATGATACACACACATGGTCGCCCTACGATTCTTCAAAAACATAATCGGGTGTTATCTCAATGGGGATATGGCCAGTCTACAATACAATTAAACTTCAGGGCACGGAAAAGAAACATCTCTCCTCACTGAGGAATGTCTTCATCTTGATGGTCATATCACAACAACGGGTCTCCGGGTACACCGTGACTAGGTCTTACCTGTTGGGTATACGTGCTGAATAAAGGTAGGACAGTACTGATATATTCTCATGCCCGTGGGTGCTGGGTCCCAGCAGGCGTAGCCGTCCCATGTCCCTGGACAATAGTCCTGCGATCCTCCTCCAGGATGTGGGTGTTTCTCACAACATTGAACTGCCGCCGAGCAGCAAGTCTTCCACCTCTCACACTCGTCGCTGGACAAAGTTTGACACACGGAGTCCACAGTGAAGTTAGCAGGCACAGATTTGGGCATCTGAGGTGGCTGGCCGTCCGATTGAAACAAAGTGCCATTCCAGGAGGACTCGTCCCCGTAGCGTAAGAACTCCGAATGCTGGAGTTTGCCCTGAAACAAGTACCAGTAACACATCAGACAACTCCATTGCTTGTAGTAGGAGAACTCGTGTACGTTAAAGCGGTCTCGGCAAAGCATGGTGGTGGGAGAGCGGCCGGGCTGCTGTGGCCTGTCCCCGCTTACCGCCGCCCGTGATATATCGATCCGGAGAAGGAACCCTAGTTTATAACTGCGGACTTATCATTAGCTGTGGCTGACTGGATCACCCTTGGCCTGCCACATGTCGGCCACTACCCTCCGCATCTCATCTACTTCACCTGAATTTACAAAGTGGGTTTCAGACGTCAATCGGTTGTCAGCGGCTCTATACCCTCCCGACGATGGGGAAGTAACCATGAGAAGGCAATAGGGATGCTCGCGTCCGGTATGGCCACACAGCCTAATCAAAATGTATGAAGCACCGCATGAAACGAAATGAATGATTGGATGAAACTATTAAACAATCAATATTACCAGGTAAGCAAGCAACGAATATGTCTTGATGAGAAAACTGAGAATTTTCACCACGTTGCTAATTTGAAATGTTATGTTGCTTTGTTCTCTGATATCGAGGCAAAATCGGACAGAAATAACAAAGAAAACTCATAGATGAATCAGTCAAGCAGCCCAACAAGCAAACAAACAAAAAAAAAATGGACGGAGAGTGCGGCACAAATGAATCTATCAATAAATGCCCTTGACAAAGGCTAACTTTTTATGACGATCTCATTCGATGCAATAATTTTCCGGCACAATTTGCCTACCTCTGCTCAATAGCGGCAGACATGTTCTCTGTGCATACCATTTGGATAAGCTCTTATGGAGAGGAATGTAATTATCCTGGTCTCTAATGGAATACTTCTGATAGCCATCGATTGAAATATATATTCGCCCTGCAACATGTCTTTGCTTAAGCTTTTAGCCAATTTGTGTTGAAACCCCTTATCAAATGACAGCAAGGTCATTATAAGTAATTTATGTCTAAATATTATCTTGACGAGAGACTGGTGCCTGAGCAGATATGACAGTAAATCCTGTCAAGTGAAAGGCGCTGTCATCTTGTTGAGCCCTCTTGCCACAACTCATCTCCTGTACCTGTATAACCATGTGCTGTATTCGCAGTCACGTAATCTGTGAGAACTTTATATATTATTTCTCCGTGGCTCAGTCGGTTAGCGCTCTAGCGTAGCGCAATGACCCAAAAGCCTCCCACCAATGCGGTCACTGTGAGTCCAAGACCAGTTCATGCTGGCTTCCTCGCCTATCGCACGTGGTAAGGTCTGCTAACAACCTGCGGATGGTCGTGGGTCTCCGCCAATCAACTAAATAAACAAATGAATAAATAAATAAATGCTATTTCAGGTGATGATATTATGGCCTTTATGACCGTTATTTTACATTGAAAACTCCTGGCAGCCTGTTGTCAGGCCTTTTACTCGTCATTTTACGAAAATTTTATAACAGTTGCTCTCTTGATTTTAAGCCATGATAATTGATTCGAACAGTTACCTGAGACGTATTGTACCTGCTTTGATAATGAAATAACGTTTATTTTCTCAAACCAAATTCACAAGCTAATTAACTGGAACCAACTCTAGTTTTACACAATGCCTTTAGAAATCTCTCACAGCTAATGCCGTGTTGTAGCAATAGCGGCAATCAGCATTAGCCAGCCTAATCATCAGCAAACGGTGGATAATGGATTTCCATTGGCCAGTGTTAACCCAACGCTAAACCTTACGGTCAGACTTTCCATTCCGTCCATGCATAAAAAGTCCATCAATCACTAACTGCTGACAAATTACATAAGAAATGCGTGCATCGACGGTGCGACTGAAAGAACCCAAGGGTGATGATTAGAATCTGTAGGTCATAATTACCTTATCTGTTGAGGCACAGTGTCCCCACGATACTTCAGCCTCTCCGAGACACCCCCACGGGATTAACCCCCGTGGGTGACCTTGACTTGTGAGGAGCAGTGCCCATGTCGAACTCCGGTCTCTTCTCGACCCCCTCGGGTTTTGCCCTGAGACAAGCCAGTTAAAGGTTAGCTGTTGTTATGTGGTTATCGATGGGATATTGTTTCTCGGCTGCGTTTTAAGTGATCTCAAATATCCAGTGTTCCTCGTCTACTGTCGTGAGAAGAGTGCTATAAGTGGATAAAACGAAGCCAAACCTTGGAAGCAAGAGTGTGATATGAGGCTGGCCTGACGGCAACGAAAGACGAGAGGGCCAACAACCTCCAGGCATTTGGGGAGAAAAGGGTCGATCGCCCTAACGAAGTTCACCTGTCTGCCAGGCTGTCACAAGAAGCATACAGAATCCTTGGACACATTTCACTCTTTACGCTCAGCTGAGAGCTTTTAGAGGAATTTACTGCCTGTGTCGTCTTGGGCAAGAGTCCGTGGAATAGAAAATCACGCTGTCTTTGATGGGCATTGAAGGCAAAACAACATACAGCGTAATCCTCTGGCAGTAGGCTCTAATGAAAAATTCAAACTTTGATATTGAAATGGAAGTTGAAAACCGCCTACTTAAAGTGTTAAAGCTAGAATTCCCCAAACCCACATTTACTAATAGCCAATTTACTATTGTTAAAATTGAAATGTTCTTTAAAATATGGTAATCAGTCGTTTTGCGGTTTTGAAAATGTTGCTAATTGGCAAAGGGTTTTGTGATGATAGTTGAAGGTTGGGATTGAGGTGCATGAGATGTGAGCCTTTGTGACTTGTGGTTGATTGAAACAACCAGGATCTGAGAGATTATTTTAGTCATCCCTTGATGTCAACATGACACAAAACGTCCTTTGAGCTTTTCTTACAAATGTGGAATTAACATTTGTGGGGAATACAGAAGTAAAAAAAAAACATCCCAGAGCACAGTGCACCGTAACAGGATGTTTTTATCTGTCATCATCGTCTGTTTTGTATTTTCCGCGTAAAAGGAAGGATAGTTTCCATTCTTATCAAATTATATCACGAAAGCAATACATGTATACTGTTCACAAATAGCTGTGGTGTAAAGACATTGGAATGCCCGGAAACTCTGGCACTTACATTATAAGATAATATTTTTGATTGAACACGTTCCTTTGCATAGTTTAACAAAACACCTGACGAAGAAAGGGATTCCCAGCTTTCATGAACCTTTCCTTTCCTGTAAACCTATAGCATTTTTATTTTAAAAAATGTGTAGATTTGGAACTTTTCTATGGGCTTGTCTCTCCGTCTGGGTTTTCATTGTTTCCCCTGGAGGTCTATCTTCCAATTTGTTGAAATTCACTGACTTAAAAAAAAAAACTCATCGTGAAAAGAACGTGTGACAGCAAACAAAAACGGAGGTATACTTTATTTCCCTCGGGCAGAAACTTCCGGTTGAAAACTAGCAAGGATGTCCATGGTCCAGTAACAACGAAAAGCCTCCAACCAGTTTTAGTCATGTCATCTAGCTCTGAACGCGTCAAACAATTCGGCGCTATTTTGCGCCGTGAAATGATATGCTTCAATCAGCTTATAACCTAGTTCTACTTTCACTTCATACCATAACATTTCGTGATGGCGTGAAACTTGTTTTGAAGCGCCTGACCTGGTAAGGAACCTTGTGAAATATTTAAGTTCCAAAACACGCCAGCCTCATTAATTCCGAGCTGGCAGCGAACAAGCGAGGCTACTACTGTAAGAAAGTGAAGAGGTGAGAGCTGTAAAAGGCTTGTTTGCCCTCTGTGTTACTCCAGCTAATTGGCCATCGTGTGCATCGTGTGCATCGCCCGCCTTCCGGGCGGACAGAAGCCATTTCCGGACCTGTTTTAGCATCACAGATTGTCCATACCACAATAGAGGTATATGGAGAAAAACTGTTGTGTTTTCCGGGCAGTGGTCCCACGGTACAGCAAGACTCTTCCGACAATTGGCCCGAACCAATTTAGCTGAGCACTGATGAAGGCGAGGCACCATCTGATAAAGTCTACTGTGCTCAAATCATGACAACCAACTGACATTTAATGCAATACACGATAGAATACTAGGACAAACGTGTGAAGGCTTGCTGGCTGAATTTTGTCTAGAAGCCGTATTAAAGAAGTGTTTTACCGACATGATCGTGGTCACCTTCATGGCTGAAATAACCCAGAAAACCGAAACACCTGGCACCTTACTGACGCGAGGAGTTCCCAACACGTGTCTGTAAAGCTGTCTTAGTAAGTACAAAGTCTCTGTGGGGATAATGCCCACCCGCGCCCTTACAGTTGTCCTTAGTGGGTACACATTCTCAATGAGGATAATACTTGACCCGTGTTGTTACAGCTGTTCTCAGTGGGCACAAATCCTCAGTGGGGATAACACCCGACCCGTGTCCCTATAACTGTTCGTGGTGGGTACAAATCCTCAGCCGGGATAATACACCACCCGTGTCCCTAAAGCTGTCCTTAGTTGGTATAAATTCATTGTGGCGGTAATACCTGACCGGTGTCCTTACGGCTGTCCTTAGTGAGTACACATCCTCAGTGAGGATATTACCTGACCCGTCTCCATATAGCTGTCCGTAGTGGGTACAAATCTTCTTTTCTGATAATATCTGACTCGTGTTCCTAGAGCTGTCCGTAACGTGTACAAATTCTCAGAGGAATATTACCTTAAAGTATAATGAATAATGCCATTATCAGTAGTATGTACAATTATTAGGAATGACAGACTTGGAAATTCCGTAGTGAGAACATATCCACAGGTGCAAAATTATCCGATCGTTCAGTATTTTCCGGAGTAAGTACACGCCCACAGTGGGGAAGTAACAGGCTGGCTATTTCCTTGTTGAGTAAATACATCTACAGTTGACAGATATCTGACCGTTCGTTATTTCCATAGTAAGTACACATACACAGTGGGGAAGTAACCGGTTGGCTACAGTTGATAGATATCTGACTGTTCGGTATTTCCGTGGTAAGCACAGTCTCAGTAAGTAACCGGCGGGCTAGTCGGAGTAGATGCGTCCACAGTGGACGCAGTATACGAATTGTCCGGGACACAGGTATTTCCGTATACTAAGTACCCATCCACGGTGGGAAAATACCTCACTGTTTTTTCCGTGGTAAATGCCTGCCTTCGGTGGAAGCTAGATACATGACAGGCAAGCACCTCATAATTGTGCACAAAGCACAAGTTTGAAAATACCGGTTTGCATTTCCATGGCGAGTGGAATATACATGTTCACAGTGGGAGGCCATGCGACCTTTTGGTATTTCCGTAGGGAGTAAACCGACTTGTCTCCAGTGGTAAGGGCATCAGACCGGTTGATATTTCCGTAGTGAGAGGACATATATGTCCACAATTGGAAGAACATCCGACCTGCTGATATTTCCGTAGTGAGTCGATCTGCATGTCCACAGAAAGAAGGACATCCGACCGATTGGAATTTCCGTAGTGAGTAGATCATACATGTCTGCAGTGGGGAGGACATCCAACCGGTTGGTATTTCCGTAATGAGTAGACCGATTTGTCTACAGTGGCAAGGACATCCGGTCGGTTGGTCCCTAGTGAGTTTTTCTGCATGTCCGCAAAGGGAAGGACATCCGATTGGTTGGTATTTCCATAATGAGTAGACCTACATGTGCTCAGTGGGAAGGATATCCGACTGGTTGTTATTTCTGTTGTGAGTGCATCATACCTGTCCACTTCGGGAAGGACATCCGGCCGGTTGGTATTTCCGTAGTGAGTAGGCCATACCTGTCTACAGTGGGAAGGACATCCGAATAGTGGGTATTTCCGTAGTTACAGGATCTAACTGTTCACAGTGGGAAGGCCACCTGGCCGGTTGATATTTCCGTAGTCAGTGGACAAACATGTCCACTGTGGGTTACTGTGGACATCCGAAAGGTTGATATTTCTGTAGGGAGAGGACCTGCATGTCCACTGTGAGAAGGACGTCCGACAGGTTGGTATTTCCGTTTTGAGTGAACCTGCAACCACTGAGGGAAGGATATCCGACCGGGTGATATTTCCGTAGTGATTGGACCATACCTTTCTACACTGGGGATGACAGCCGACCCACTAGTATTTCCGCAGTGAGTAGACCGATTTGTCTACAGTGGGAAGGACATCCGGACAGTGGGTATTTCCGTAGAGATTGGATCTACATGTCCTGTGGAACACAGTGTACAGTGGGAAGAACGCCCGACCGGTTGGTACACACCGGCATTGAAAATGATGGGATCGAATGGGAAACTTCGGATAGTATCGATATACCCTCATTTGGAATGTTGAGCGACGATATTTGTAGTTATTTGTAGTTAAATAAAAATCCCTCGGGAAATACCTGACCTGTTGTTTGATAAATGCAAATCTTGAACTGAAGTTATAATTGAGTGCATTTTACATGTTCGTAATCAAATCGAATATTTATTTATTTTTTTATTAAAAAATTATGTTTCACTTATATGACCGCGGCCAGCATTATGGTAAGAGGAAACCGGACAGAGCTTCGGCGGAAACAGTCGACCACATGCATGTTGCTCGCTGACCATTCGTACTTTTTTCGTAACTTTTCTCGTAAAAAACGTTTTCTAGGTTATAACCCCATAAGGCAGGGTGATTTGCGAGAATAAATATGAGAAATTGAATTTACGAAGTTTTGTGAAAGTGGGTCGGGAGCCGGACTTGATCTCACAGTTATCGCACCTGTAAGAGGATCCTAGACCATTGCGTTGTTCTTCCGCGCAACCTCTTGACCACAGAATACGGCAAGCCACTGTAAGTAACAATATCAATGACTGTTAGGCACTGTATGAGTGATGTAAACCCCAAATGAAGCAAACCAACAGACAAACAATCAGAGAATAGGATTCAATCTCTTTGGTTCACACGCTGTGTACCGAGTTTGCTTTCTTCACATTTGTATTGTCAGTGGCACTGTGTTTGGACCAGCCCTGTGTAAAGTGTCTAACGGCCTTCCGTAGCCAGACCTGTATGGCCAATAAGCTGTCATCAACCGTTTCTGAGAAGTGTAGTCGGTACGGTCATCGTAAATGCTTAGTGTTAACAGATTTCTCTCACATTCAGACAATATTTGGATATTTTATTCCAACACGACTATCTGCCGTTGAGAAAAACACTCAACCATTTAAGCCATGTGGTGTTTCAAGAGCAACGCGTAGATATTTCTGTTGCTGGAATCATTATCTTTTGGCCGGAAGCATTTGAATTTCCTGCTGCCTGTCATTGGTATAAGCAAGCAGCCAGAAATAAATGTCTCAAAAGAGTAAAAAAGTAATGTGTGAATGAGTGCCGACCTTGGACTTTTTTTCCAAGACAATCACATGAATGTCCAAGTATACAAACACAAAAAGAGGAGATCTACCCCACCCTGAAAAAATAAAACAAAATAAAAAATTACTTGCTAGCCAGATGCATGGAGGAAATTATATGAATACAATTTCTGACCATGAATTTGTCAAGACGAAGGCATACTTTAAATCGCACCCCACACCCAAGCTAAACCAATCAGCATCACCGCCACATCCGATAACGCTGGGGTTGGCTTCGACGTTAAATTGAAATAACTGATCCTAACAACGGCTGTATCGTCTTAGGTGGCTTAAGCAAACCGGCTAAAGAAGACATATTTAAGGCGGTATTCAAATATGCCGTAAATAGTATTCATGTTTAATGTAGGAGGTATTCATTTAGAGGTTTCTAAATAAGTTTTTTGTTCCATATATTTTGCAGTCGTGTCGAAGAAGTAATCTTTTATCAATCCCACAAAACACTGCAAATTCTTTCAAAGAAATACAAACAAGAGTAATCCAGTCAAACACCTAGTGCACTTTTACGTTTGTATCATAGTCGTATAATGGCTCAAAAACATACACAAAAAGTGGATTTGTGTTTCTGATTAAAAAATCTGACCCAGGCAATTTAAATATCAGCGGTTTTTAATTTTTGTCTTCTTTGATCTCATTAATCAACTGCACTTGACAATAGTTTAGAATTCACGGGGAAGACATGCCACCTAGGGCCGAGCTGGATTAAGTCGTTAGGAAGCACACAGTCACGAATTTCACCACGGGAATGATTCCAAGAAATCGCAGCTGAGGTCTTTTTGTTTTTGTTGCAATAACTCGATAGACATGTAAGATGGAATTGAATTCGTATCACAAATCAGCCTCGCCTAGTTATCTGGTGGCAAAAAAACGATGGCTGCGTTTTTATGTAATGTCGAGAAATGGTTGCCATCTTATTCTGGATACTTCATGAGAAACATTCATTCCACATGATGTTTTTTATTATTTTTTTTTTTTGTCTTTTTTGTTTTGGCGTTGGAGTTTGTGCGCGTAAAGGTCTTCAGGAGAACACACTTAGCATAGCAAAACAAGCAGCATGCCTAAATTGTCTGGTTATTAGGTTTTAACGCTTTGTAAATTATCACCACCGTTAACAAAGTTTGCAGGTTCAAAAGTTTTAATGAAAAGACACCAGAATAGGGAGTTGGATGTAAACGTTTTACCAGATATATGCCCCCGCCAAACACCGTTGTATTCAGGTGACGTTCTTAAATATAATTACAGATGTTTGTCAGTTGTTGGGAAAAAAACAACAACTTTGAGAGCAGTGGCGATAACTCAAAGGTTCTTGATTTTTTTTAGATGACGTTTCAGTCATTAACATTATAAACATGTCTACACTTCAGGCAAACTCACCTGATTGGAACTAAGAAACTGAATTTACATTAGAGACATGAAGTAGAACTGTGGAAACTTGATTTCGGTACTTTCCCACTCGAATTGATATATAAGAGTGCTCCAAATATAACAAGTTACTAAAACAGATAAAGTTGAAAGTGGAATGTTGCGCAATGGGCATGACGTTCCAGTGAGACAGGAGGATCAGTGTAATCACAGGACTGCTACAAGGACATACTGTCGTGTTATGACTAGAATAATGCCGAAACGAGCATGGAATATCCAAAGTAATAACTTGAAAGAAGGCAAGACTGGAGAGGGTCAAGGAGTCTGTCTATTGTTTTACATTGTCCACATTGTGTAGCCTTGGGGACATGGAACAGCAGTGCTGGATGTTACCATTATTAACCAGATTGAACACTTAGCCTGGGGATTAAATAATAATCCTGATGATGTCAAAAGCAACCATCACATTTTAAAATGAAACATTCCTGCAAAATGGCGTTTAAGGAACAATCTAGAGCTAAGCTTTATATCTGGGTAATGAAGCTGTTTGGAACATTAATGAATCTGTGTGGAACATTCATTATCTATCTTAGCCTAGATATATCCACAATTGGTTGTTGTATGATGCCATGCTCAAGAATGGTATATTCTGTATAGTTAGGCTCTGGTCGCGTTTAAAAGCGAAACAAAACAAAAAAAACAACAACAACAAAAAAAAAAAACAAAAACAAAAAACAACAAAAAAAAAAGCAATAAACAACAGGCACTGAACTGTAAACCCGACGGGAAGAGAGTAGAGAGCTTGGTTATGTTGAGGTGTTATGTTTGGTGAAGTTTGGCAGACGGATGGCGGCTCCAGTTCATTCACGCCTTTCACACTATATCCTAAAGGACAGATACTTCATTTGTATTCTATCCATCAATTAACGAAGGCCTGAAATGAGGATTTCGCATTCAGTGACAAACACAATACCGGGCCGTCTGTGAAGGTTGTACCGATGAAAGCCGTACCATGAATATCCACTGGCTAATCTTCACAACAGCCAGACCCTTGTGGTGCGTTAAAACCACAATCAGTACTTCCGGCTCATACCGGACGACAAATCGGAAGTCAGTTGTCAGGAAAATCAATGCAAAACTTGACTGAAGCTACACGATAGACATGCTAACTAACGCTTTCCATGGTCGGTGCTTTATGAATATAAAATAAAAGTTCACTTTGATTACGCGATACAAATTCTTCATGTCAGGTGAATTAAAAGTACTACAATCAATGGCAAATCAAACGAAAAGGACTTGAAATGACATGAGCGATGATACAAAACGTACATATGTTAAAATTGGGCTAAAACTGTTTTCTTTTAAATTATGACGTTTTTAGGACATCAGCACATGTAAACGATTTCAGTTTCTGTCTTTTCTGATAAAATTACATCTGTATTTTCTTGTACATTTCAACACATTTTTCCGTTCACGTCGGGAATTTGTGGATTCCTCCGCTCTTATTGGGGCCTTGGTGAAAAGTGGCTAACTTCATTGCCCTGACTGTGCAAGTGTCCTCATTCTGATATTGACAGTGTTCTGACATTAGCTTTGTCCTAGTTGTGACAGTGTTCTGACTGTGACATTGTCTTGACCGTGGCATTCCTCCAACTGTGGCGTTCTCCTCACTGTGACATTGCCCTGACTGTGCGAGTGTCCTCATTCTGATATTGACAGTGTTCTGACATTAGCTTTGTCCTAGTTGTGACAGTGTTCTGACTGTGACATTGTCTTGACCGTGGCATTCCTCCAACTGTGGCGTTCTCCTCACTGTGACATTGCCGTGACTATGGCATTATCCAGACCTTAACATTGCCCGGATTTTGACTTGACCCTGACTCTGGCATTAATCCCGACGGTGACATGACCCTAACTCTAATATTGATTTCGACTGTGGCGTTGTCCTAACTGTGACATTGAAGTGATTGTGGCATTTGCCCAGACCGTGACATTGCCCCGATCATGACATGACCCAAACCGTGGCATTATTCCCGAATGCAGCATTGTCTTGATCCTGATTCTAACTGTGACATTGTCCTCACAGTGACATTTCCCTAATTATGACATGACTCTGACTCTGACATTGCTCTAACTGTGGCATTTTCCTGACTGCGACATTGCTTTGACAGTGACATTTTCTTTTCATTTTTGTCATTTTTTCATTTTCCTGATTGTGGCATTGCTTTGACTGTGACATTTTGCTCTATGTGACATTTTCCCCAAACGTGACAATGTCCTGAATGTGACATTGTTCTGACCGTGACATTGTTCTGGTTGTAATATTTCAAGGAGCTTGTGGATTTTACACTCTCTCACTATGCATAATCATTCGGCCACGTGGCATTTTCCTAACTGTGAAATTCTTCTGACTAATAAACTGCCCTGACTGTGACATTCTTCTGTCTGGTACATTGTCCTGACTGTGATATTTGCGGGAATTGGTTCGTTTTAGACTCTCTCACTGTACCCGGGGCTTGGGTGAAAATAATCCTTTCCCGACGTGTTGAAGAGGTTTTGTGTTCCCTCGATATTGTGTGCATGCCAGCTGTACGTAACATGGAAAGTTACTCATTAAATGACCATTGACAGTTATTGACGAACTTCCCCGCGTATGACGTATAGCTGCTCTGCACACTATGTCGATGGTTTACTCCAGTAGACCCTAGTTTCCATAATACTTACACATAAAGCTGACTATAGCGTGATGTAAAAATCTACCAAATCAAATCGTTCTGTACACAGTTTAACCTTGTGACCCCGGCTCCTAATTCGTTTGTATGTCAGCTAGTTTACCTCTGTCTGATTGTTAAGATGTCTTCATGTCTGTTTACTTAACTGTAAATACATCTGAGTTTATTTATTTATTTCATTGATATTTTATGCAGTACTTAAGAATAATTCACTTATACCACGGCGGCTAGCTCCATGGTGGGAGGAAACCGGACAGAACCTTCCTACGCACGACCGGAGAGGACTGGACTTGAACTCACACCGACCGCATCGGTCACAGGCCTCTGAGTACATAGGCTTCGGAGCTGAACTCGGGGGGGGGGGGTACTATCACTGCCAACTTTACGCCAGGGTCTTGAGTCCACCTAGGTCCCGGAAGCCCAGCGCACCCATATGCTCGGAGAGACATTCTAATCAATATTGAGCCACTAAGGCGAGGAGTTGAAAATGTTTTGTATAGTTACTTGACCTGATTTTGCCTGATTTCTTTAAGATATCCTGTTCATAATTCTGACTGTCAAGTATTATGCTGTATTAGCAAGTATATATTCTGAAATATTGATTCATATCAGTGCTGACTGCACGTGATACAATAAATAAAAGTAAGAATATCTTTTTATTTTAAGTTCTATGAGAAATATCATTAGAAATAAGATATGTGCATGGGATAAGAAATATTCTTCCACTTTTGTCACAGACAAGGACTCAGAGTGCAGAATAAACGCCATGGATAAGCATGATGGCGATTGTGAGGCTACTGGATGCTGTGGTACTTGGGGTTTAACGTCAACAATATGTCAGTCGTACGACGACGAAAACTCATTTGTATGTGTACATATACTGCACTGCTCTTTTCTTAGATGCTGCCTCAATGAGAGGGCTTCCTGTGCGTTATTCTGATACCGGGGTGACCAGTCATTGTTTATATCTCCATATATGCTGGTGAACGAGGAAGCAACAGCTTCCTGGTTTTTTGGTCTCAGGTGCGACCTTAGCCGAGCAGTAAACCTGGAGTCCGCAGATTTGTGCTTGGCACGTATGAACAACGCAATATCACTCAAAACCTGGTGGATTTTTGACATTGTATTTAGTTTCTACCGCATCGGTGGTTTAGTGGTTAGAACGCCTGCCTCGAGGTCCGGAGATCCAGGTTCAAGCCATGGTCGGGTCATTCCAAAGATTTTAAAAATGGCACATGTTGCTGCCTCGCTTGGGACTCAGCATTGATAGATTATAGCAAGGACACAGGACTGGTCGGCCTGGTGTCAGCATAATGTTACTGGGTGGGATGTCATGTCTGGTGTCTTCGGCATGACGTTCCAGTAACGGCAACAATTTGGCTGCATGGACTCGCCCTGCCACAAGAAGACACATTATGTATACACACACCAGAAGAACTCCTCGTAGTCATGTGACTGAAACATTGTACAGTACGACGTTAAACCCCAAGCACTCACTCACTCTATTTGGTTTTATTTTGGTGTCCTTTGTTACATTTGTTAGTTTCCTGATTGTTCAATGATGACATGAATTAGACCTCTATGCAGTGATACGCGACTTGAATGAAAATCTTGATCAAATGGACTTGAAGAAAACGACCCAAATACTACTACATTCTCAAAAATAAATATGCAACCATTGCTTCTCATTTATTACTATCTGAGGATTGAAAATTAAAATTGAAAAACAATGGCTGACTTTATAAGTATCCCTCTGAATCCTTTATTCACGTACTTTCGGTACAAACGTGTCGTTAAAATAAAACCATACACTTAAATGTTCCAAAAGAATATACTCTGAAGGTAAAAAATGTGATACTAATTAATTTAACTAATGATAGTTAAAATGTGATACTAATTAAGGACCCGGTCCTTGGGGGCCAAGTTGTGTACGACAACTGCAGCAGAGGCCCGTAGCCGAAATATAGCGTACATATAGTAATGTAGGATTATCTTGTAATTTGTCGTACAATCTCTGGATATGTATGTCACTCTCTTTTCGAATAAAGGCTACATCTTATGCTAGAAAACTATAGGCCTGTACACTAGGCCTAGGTTGTGGTGCCATATAATGAATATCATACTTAGCTTCTGCGTCAGAGATATATGTGGCCGTGCTTGGGCAAATTTCATCCCTTGTTTGTCACTGCCCAAAGTATTTCGTAACATTCGCCGTGACTTGAAAAATTTCACCAACGGCATACCATTGGGAGCAGGGAGACTGCCTATGGCCCAATTAATCTGTGTTAGCGGGCTAGCCAACTCGGCCAGGGAGGCCCTCCCCCTTCCCCACCAATATATTTGAGTTTATTCCTTTGTTTGTTCAGTGATCAGTATGCTAGGATATTTCACTTGTATGGTTGCAGGGGCGTATACCGGATAGTGCCCGAGAGTAGATCCCTGTCACTAGCAATAAAATCCCCATCACAACGGCACAGTGACGACAGAGGGATACACGGACAAGTCTTTGTCTCTGTGCAAAGGCTACCTTCTGACATTTGCGTGATTGCATTCTAGACAATTGGTCTTTGATGTATCCTTACAGAGTACGAAGCTTGCATGTACCTCACTTACGAACTCGGCACTAGCCTGCTATGTGACGTCCACAATATAAGCCGATTAGCACGGCCGCTGATGACGACAAACAAAAAGTGCCCTATATCGTTAGAAATGACAAATGGGTGCCAGGTAGTCCACGTGTAAAAGTACCCTCGAGATGGATAAGATGGAAACACTGCTGAACAGAAACAAAAAACAGAACTCAGCAAGTACTTTTTCACACGCAAGCGTAAAACCTTTTGCGTGTCGGACGTTCAATTTTCTGTGGCATGTAATAGATCATATTTACGAGAGGTGACTTCTTCCAGCAATACTGTCCATTTCTATGTGTAGAAACTGGTGCATGTGAATTCGTCTAGCCAAATAAAAACCTTCCTGTACTAATAACCTGACAATTACGGGGTTCTTAGCTTCCCTATTAACACACTGGTACGGAAATCCCAAAATTCCGCTGCACAAGATCGATTAGGACAATGACGTCTTGTCGTCTTTTAATGGTATAGCTGCCATGCTTCTTTCTCTTACTTTTTTTTTAACCTCTGCCTTCTCCATTTGGTGTCAATTAGAGACAGTGATCCAATAACGCATCTCGCTATTACGTGATAAAAGAACGAAATTTTTTGACCTGTTCGCATGGTTAGCATTTGATTGGAATTGTGACGTAATTATGTTAACTATGATAACAGTGCCGAAGTTACAGGTGCCCGTTTGAGTACGTGCGCATAGCGAATTCCCATAATTTCCGTTGCAACGCACGCTGTAGGCATTACGTTAACACGGTATATTTACGTGTGCATAGCGCTTTGTGGAACGGACGCCACACCGATACTTGTGGTTGTAACCACAGTACACATGTGGTTATCAATTAGGTAGATTCCATTGTAAGTTTGAAGTATATATTTGGCTTTCAAAGCCGTCTTCACTCTTGGGGTATTAGGAAAATATGCCGCTGACCTTTACTATTTGCCAAAAGCTCAATATTTCGACGTTATTTACTGGCAAAAATCTGGTCTTAATCTCTAGCCGACTCTAGCCGATCTTATCTTTTAAATTGAACCGTCTCCGTAGTTAAAGTTTTCTCGTGGAAGGCATCTGTCTTCTACTGAAGAAATGTACTTAAGCCATGTATGTAAATTTGTTATCTCTATCCGGATTATTGCAGGAAGCTGGAGTGAAGCGACTCCGCGGTAAAGGTTTTCCTCTGGGGCTGTCTACATCGGTAGTGTTTTACGCCTCTGTTTGTATTAAGGCTATCACCACTATAGATCTGTGATCTATTTGCCAGTAACGGACATGAGACTTACGAATAACAAAACATCAGGAATTAGGAAACACTAAAAGCTGGGAATTCCCATTTGGTGTTTTAGAATGAATGAATAATTGAGTTTCTATGTCCCAGCGCGATAATACCGGCTACATCTTGGCCTATTTCTGCACACTGGATTTATTTATTTATGGAACTATTTTTGTATTTACGACCGAAGTCTACGGCATTGAAGAAGGGACAATGGGTTTTAAATTCTTCTTGTGGGATGGAAGGGGGGGAATTCTTCGAACAAGGGGGTAGGCTTGCGGAATCGCGTAAGTGACATAGCTTCGTAATTATTTTTGCTTTTGGTCATTCAAAACACAGAATCAGGAAACTATTCTATTAACGCGAGAGAAACTATTTTTCTTCGACTTTGCATACCATTCAAAATGCTGATATTTGAAATAAATGTTTATCATTGGCTTTACTATGTCGGCGGAAATTACATTCCCAAGCGTTATCTGAATTTACCTCTTTAGTTTCTTTTTGCCCCCTGAAATGAAGAGAATTTACTTACAAAAAAAATTTCGGATGGGGAAATCCGGGAAAATAATAAGATACCAAGTAAAAATTGCTTTGCTGCAATCCTTTCAATGAGAACAATCAGTTAGACCGCACGAATTTTTTGGTGGTCCGTCTGTGCGATTAGAAAGCACTCATATCATCACCCAAAATTTGACGCACCCTAAACACGACGTCGACAACGATTAAGTTTTGTGCTGAAAGCTCGTGTTTGACCCATTACACATTCCGTAAGAGAAACATAATTAGATATAGTGTTGTAGAAAATTGACGGAGTAATATTGCGAAGTTCTGTATTGTCAGTTCAATAAAGCAATCACTATTGCGTACTGCTCACAGCTCAGTGTCACACCACCAAAGCAATCACTATTCCATGTTGTTCACAGCTCAGTGTCACAACACAAAAGTAATCACTGTCGCGTATTGTTTACAGCTCAATGGCATAACACTAAAGCAATCACTATCGCGTGTTGTTTACAGCCCAATGTCATATTACTAAAGCAATCATTATCTCAAGTTGTTTATAGATCACTATCACAGACTGCTCACAGCTCAGTGTGATATCACTGAAACAATCACTACCCCACATTGCTCACAGTAGAGTGTTCACTACCATCTTGAAACTTTTGGTAATCGCACTGCGCTTTTTTACTGTATTCTTGGGAATACGTAGTTTTAGGGTCACAGCAAAATGCTCTGCGTATAAGAGCAGACATTTTAGGCAGGCCGCAACACCCGTGATAAAATTACTCTTCTGGGTGACTGTAATGTAGGAGACCTCATTGGTCGAGCGCTAGAAGCAGTTCACACAGAAAAACGCCAGCTCTTGACCAATGGAATTTCATGTCCATGAGGTAATTCAATGATGGAATGCCTGAAAACAGGCCGATTGTTTCAGACACTTGTTGTTTAAAGATCTCCAATATAAAGCTGTTCCGCCCCTGGATCAGCACTTGTATGATGAAGAACACCATTACCTTTCCTTCCTGCCAAAGCCATTTGCTCTCCATCTCCGTAAAGGCTTCACTCTTCGCATTGTTTTCCCGGAACCCGACATCAATCGACCTTGGTCAAGTTCCTCATGAGACTGTTTACTGGGAGACAGACATCACTTTGGCGGTTTCTCTTAAGCTAGGCATGGAGACGATCTTGTACATTAAACGGGCCTTAATAAGTCATTATGGATAATTAAATAAATAAAGACACTATGACAAAGTTTAAGTTTATGCATTATACAAACACGCTAAGATTAGACTTGGTTAACAGAGATATCCGTAAGAAAAACTCCCGATTTCTGAGCGTTCATATATTTGAGCTGATTACCTCAGTGAACAGGGACACTATAGTTGTATGACGAACGCTTCCCTCATCCGGCCAGTACATGTCATCTGGACACGACATGTATTTCCTATTTTCCTCTCTGTTACCCGGTTTATCTTAAGACATTTCAAGAAAGAAGAACCACAGATTTTATTTCATTGTGTTTTTCCCGGTTCAAGTAACATCTTTCCTGAGTGTATGATAACATTTTCCGAGTTTAAAGTGTATGTATTGTACAAAGTATGATTTTCTATGAATAGATACAAAGTGATTTCTTTAGAAACCCCGTAACGGGATATTTTGATGAGGATCGTCGGATTACCTTGTGTCAGAGTTTCGTCAAAGGCAAAAGACCTTCCGTTCACACCCGTTAAAACAGCATTGGTTCTCTGTTAGTACAGGTTTGCCAACTCCGGTCATCATGTTAGGTCATAGCTTGTAAGCGTACACTCTGCCGAGCCGCGTTTGGATGAAGGCACCCTCCTAGGACAATAACCATTACAGACAAACCACTCACGTCCAATTCTGACGATCCCTGCGACTACCACCTGCTCCGGTTCCCCGACAAACAGCTTAGAGTAATACAAATTAACGTAAATTGTTTAAGGACTTCGTAAAAGCTGCTTGATTTGTATTCGGGTTCTTAATATGTAGTGTAGCGGTAGATGTGTTGTCAGAATTCCACTGACGAGTGTTGCGTCGACTAAGGGGAGTACCCAGAAACCTTATGACAGCCCCAGTTCCGACGGTGTGGTGGTTGTTGAACTCTCTGATTTACACACACGGAGATTTTTCCGCATGTTTGTGTGTATATGTTGTTCCTGACCAACCTGAACTGACACAGTAGCTGGTGGGGGTAGAGCTGGATTCGAACTCACAGCCTCAGTTATCAAAGGCACCATAGTTGTCAGTAGAATGACTAATTCATTCCGCCTGAATGTATCGTCTGCATACTATTTTCTACTGTCCACCATGTTTTTAGGCATTTTATCTTCAAGCATTTTATTAAAGAGAAACAACTTGTCATTGATGTATAAGTTTCATTTCACTAAGTTTTCTCGATTCTCGATTTCCTCAATGTGCGGTAATAAAAGATAGGGCGATCAAGTGCATGGCCGTTGCTGACATTAGATGGAGTTGCGAGGTGGTTTTTTCATACACTAATACATGACCAAAATATAAAATAAAGTATTTAAATCCTAGCAAATTCAAACGCAACATTAAATGCCATTTTTGGGCAATCTAGATTTATAATGAACCGTTGGTCTCTTTTATGAAACATGGCTATATATCTAAACAGGCGGCATTAACTACAAAATAGCCTTAGTGGATTCTTGTTTAAAGAAGAAAAAAAACAATAATAACAACAACGAATAACGGCATCCATTGTGCTTATTAATTCTCGTCCAGATATCGTCAAGTAAATCGAATGGATTGAGCCTATGTGCTCAAACAGCAAACAGCCCATTCGTGGTATTGTCCGGGAGACTAAGGGTTAAAACATTATGATTCCCCAAAATAACTGAGACAAGACAATCTAAATCAACGAATATCTTGCATAAGTTGATATAGGATTATTATTTTTAAAAAAAATATACTCACTCCATCACTCCATCAAATAAAAATCTCCCGGTTTTCCACGAAAAAGAAAAAAAACACTTAAACTTTGTTCTTTACTTCAAACATAGACAAAATCGCTGAGCTGTGTTTTCCTATTATAATGAATAGATGACTTTTTTCTGATTAAGAATGGTGTAATTTATGAGGAGTTGCCCTCATCACAAATAAGCGATCGTGCTTTGTGATAATCAAAGATTTTTCTCAGTTGGATTGTCTAACTGTAAAAACATTGGCCAACCCAAGTCTAAGACGAATTAGGACAGCATTTACACAAGCGACAAATTTCATTAGGATATTTGTATTACCCCTGTCGTAATCCAATGAAGCTTTTTTAATTCTGCTTGGAGACACCAGGCAGACGAGTGTTATTCACCCACATTATTATTGCATGCCAGACGTGACCGCTAGAATGGTTGAAAAATCTGCCTGATTGATTCCACTCTGTAAATGTATAACTCATACAGAATTCTGCAAAACTTTAGCAATTCTGGTCACTTACACGTTCTCTGGCGAACGGATTTCCATGTGAATGTTTATCTGCGCCGTTCACATATTCCTTGGTGCGTCACAATGTGTTATATACTGAGGGTTACAGGCGGGCACATACCATCGTCAAGATTATCTCTGTGTCCAAAATGTCAAACCATTCAATACACAAACTGAACCAGTAGTCCTCTCAAACGATCAAACACAACGGTGAATCTCGTAAATTTCCTCGATTTGAACCGTGAGGTGCCAAAAGTCGGCCTCATTGCCTCTTGTCCCTTGGTCAACCATGTCAACCATGTGGGCATGACATCAGTAGTGCTACTTTTTCATAAAGCCGAAATATTCGCAAGCAGAAATCCGAAAGGTTTATAAGATCTCGACACCCATGTCATCCAGTCTTAACATGAACTAGATATTGTTCTGAATTCTTATATTAGTTCTGAAACTATCAGCCTGCAAGGTTAGTCCAGCTGCTAGTAAAGTAATTATCCTGGCAAACACACAGAGAAATTGACAAACAAACATCAAAATTAATCCGTTTTGAAGACTGTGCTGTCCAAGCCTCTGAGAAAATTCAGATAATGTCTCTAAGGATACCGGATGTAAAACTATTGGAGGATATCAATCTCGGAAACATGGGACGGACCTATGCAGGAACTGACAGCTATTTTAAGATACATTGCAAGATGGGTATTATAAAAAGCGACGATTTTAAAAACAATTGATGAAATAAAATTTACTATTTTAAAGATCACCTTTGAAATAAATTTCTGTCAAAAAATTTAGCAGTTTGGAAAAAAGTGCAGTTTTTACTTCATTCTTGGTAAATTTTTATAAAAGTAAATAGTAGGTTTATTTCAAAACTGAGCAAATTTTAATTCAAAAGTGGAACTGACTTCAATTTTTTAAAGTTATATTGCTGTTTTGTTGATTTATAAAAAGCTTTTGATTTAGTGAATCGTGAGGCCTTGTGGGATAAATTATTTCAGTTTGCCTGTAGCAACACTTGTTTTTCATGCAGTCATGGCTATACATTCTGAAGTAAACTCATGTGTTCGTAGCTATTTGAAAACGTCTGACGTATTTGATCAATTCACTGGCCTAAAACAAGGTGTGCCGTTATCACCGATACTATTCTCAAGATATAATAACGATATTTATACAGAGCTCTGTAACATTGCAGCTATAGAATCTGTTTTAGATGAGCTACAGATATTCCTGCTGCTTTTCGCTGACGATACGCTTTTATTCTCATATATGACTTATGAATTACAAATATTGTTGAATAACTTAGAGAGTTATTGTGATAAGTGGAACCTGAAGGTTAGTGTGGAAAAAACAAAAGTGGTGGTTTTTGGAGTAAAAAAATATAAAGGCACATATAAATGGACATTCAATAATGAAGTGATTGAACTTGTGGATAACTTTTGTTAACTGGGTATAATGTTAAAATACAATTTAAATATATCAGAAACCCGAAAGTTCCTTATCCACAAAGCTAATAAATCTCTTCAGTATTAAATAATGCTTCTATGGTCTCCATGTAGATATAACTACAAAGTTAGAAATATTTGATAAAATAATAAAATCTATATTGCTTTAAGGACTTTGCTATTTTGGATATCTCTTATTTCTTGAGCTGAACCACCAAGCATATTCTTATAATAAACAGAATCATTGTATTTGTTTATCTATTCATGTCCCATTCTTGAGTACGGCGTAAAACATCAATCAAATAGATAAATTATTCATGCCGCGCTTATGTTGTCGTTAAGTTGCCCTTATTCTGCTGGAGGTCAGGTCTAATGGCGACAGCCCAGTGGACGCCGCAGGGGACTCAGAACTGCTCAACGGGCGCCTGATCCCTTCCAGCAAAACTTGAAGTCTCGTTTAAAGCTGGCTGATTTGTTTTCAGGAATTTAGAGCGTGGTTTAGCCGGAGACGTGTAGGCTATTCAGAATCCCAATGATGACGAGTACGCCGGCTAAGCGATATGACGACTGGCCCCAACCTGTGACATATCCTTTTCTTTTGTTGATCTCCCTGATGTTCAGACTGACATATTTTTCCACATGTTTGTGTGCACATGCTATCCCAAGCCGGCCGTGGTTAAACGTCTAGACCTGACAACAATGTATGAATTTTGTTTACCCTTTCTGGAGATAACAGGAAAAGCTCACGACTTATATATAGCCATTTGAAGAACGACTAACTCATTATGTCAAATCATGCGATCGCTGTGAGTTTCAGCTTGGTTCACGTTGGTTTCCTCTCCGACCGTACACAGGAAGGTTCGCCAGCAACCTGTGGATGGTCGTAGATTTCCCCCGCACCTTGCTTGTTTTCTCCCACCATAAAGCTGGCCGCCGTCGTAAAAGTGAAATATTATTGACTGCGGCGTAAAACACCAAATAAATAAATAAATGAATAAATAAATAAATATGTGCATTGTACACCATTGAGATTTAACGATGTGATATTAGGAGAAGAAGCTAAGTGCGTTTTCATGTACGAATATATGAACACATTTTAAAACAAATCTGACCACATGTGGACGAAACATAAAATGTCCTTGTGAAAGTGATATATATTTATGTCACATGTTTCTTTTCTTTAACGAATCAGGTACTTCAAAATGCATGTCAAATCGGTTCTATTTGCTACTTGCCCAGTTGAGTAACATCCATTTATGTTTACGTCTATGATAAATAAGTGATATTTTCTGAATGGATATGTCGGGTTGGAATTGCATGTATAAGTGACAAATTGCTCTTGGGTGTTTGTATTAACTATTTTGTATTAACAGAAGACTCTCATAATCGTTGGTGGAAGTCAGTAAAAGATATCCTTTCGTGCGCACAATTGCTATCCATTCATGAAAGAGAGAATGGTTCATAACAAATCTACGCTTGACTTCACGCTGTAAATGTACAGTAAAGGAAAAATCAATCCAGGGCATTCTACAGACTCTTCACCATTATCGCCGTGCCTAAAGTATCAGTGAGTTCTTGGGTCAAATCTGGGCGAAAGCAAAACCCGTAGAGCTCTCATCTGTGGAAGTACATCTAGGGCTCTAAATAATGGCAATGGTTGTCCACAGACAATTTTGCCACCTTAAAGAAAATTTGTTGGATTTGTGAATGCAAAAACTGTTGACAGGGGTTTAATTCTAAATCACGATTCGCCAATTTTATTCCTGTGTGGTGTTTTTCTGCAGTTCTAATCGACTGTGGCAGGCTTGAAGTGTTGTCCTCAGAGAGCTGAAGGTTTGCAGCCTGGTTTCATCCTGACTAATCTACACTTGTGAAGCCACGTGTGCCTGGAAGCACTGCGCAGAGTTTTTGTCCTGCATGGCGAAGTATTTCTAAGATAATTGGATTTGAATTGCATTTCTAAATCTGTTTTGGCCAAACTTTAAATCTGTCGCAGAATAATTTCCGACAATTATTTGGTCAGATTAATTATGTGCCTTGAGGTAGTCATCTTCAAATCAGTGGTAATTCATATTATCTCCGCATGGATCGGACAGGTTCTAGTATCCAAACTGTTTAACTGTCATTTAACTCTCGGTTAAAGCAGCTAACCTTGGAAGAAGTCTACCTCTTATATCTTTGTGGATAAATAGATTACCCCAAACGTGCCCTTCAAAGAGAAAACTACCTGGTGAACAAAACTAGTGGAATCAGGGTAGCTTTTTTAATTATTCATGCCGCGCTTATGCTGTCGTTAAGTTGCACTTATTCTGCTAGGGGTCAGGGCTAATGGCGAAAGCCAAGTATGCACCGCAGGGAACTCAGAACTGCTCGCGCCACCTGACCCCGGCAGCTAACTTCCTAATACAGCGACCGTGTTCTGAGCGGAGTCACCTGGCACGGTGACTTGCCGCAGCGCTTGTAAGCCTGTCGATCATCAATTGCGCTGCCCGTCAGTTTCACAAATAGGTGGTGGCGTGGTTCGTCTCTTGTAAAATGGCATGAATCTCAGTGCGAATGTGAAAGAAAGCTGCAAAATGAAATTTTGTTCATCAGAAACACAACTAAAAACAGATTTTGCCTAAAAAAGTTTTTTTTTCGAGATTTTCTCTAAGGACTTATGTTCAAATGTTTGAATTGTATGGGGTGCGTGACGGACCATATAGCCAGTGTTTTGTGTACCGTCGTAAGAAATTTCTCTCACTCTAGACACAGCTTTTAATGTTGGGGTGGTTCTTACTGCGTGGCAGAATAATTAAATGATGGTTACAAAAATTTTACCTGTGGGTGAATATAAAGAAAAAATGTGATATGATGTCAACATCAACCTGGCGTTGTGTGAATGAATTACATTGTCTTAAAACACCTGAAAGGATTATCGCGCATAATTTTATTTGTTCCTCCAATAAGTCTTATAGTTCAGCTTTCCGCTGTCTGTCTCATTAAACACACGCGTAAAACGTGTGTGTGTCTGAGCAGAGCTAAAACACATGGATTTAGGTGTCAGTTTGTGGGCGTCAACGGCCTGCTGGGTCAGTCTGACCAACCGTCGTCAGCAGTACAGTTGTTCCCCGGTTGTATAGACAACGGACCGGATCCATCGAAGTGCCAACACATCCGCGCGCCAGTCTGAGCGGTAAAGCAAAACCACATGTTTATGTAGCATTTAATACAGATATAAATGAGCACATGGAGACCTGACTTATGCGTTATTTTTTAGCTTTATTTTAGAGAACAGAATTATCAGGAAGAGATTCAGCTTGGCATTGTTGGTTAACATTTCCTAGTTTTTGGCGTCACCCTCAACATTATTTTTAGTTCTACTGGTTATAACATCCTATTTTTGGAGAAGAACTCGAAAATATCTAATGAGCTCAGATTGGAACTATTGAACACACATGGCTATTTGTGTATTTTATGCCTTACATATCATTCCTTTGAGTTCCGTAAACCTCTTGTAAGTTTAGAAATTAAACGGGCACGTGCAGTGCCGGGTGCCTCACACTACACTTGATTATAGGGATAAGGACGCACTCCGTTTAAAATAGCGCCGACATTTTACACCTCTGTGTTTGCCAATGTAAAAAACTGACCAGTTATGAAGCGGAATTTTATATTACTTTCTTTATTTATTTAAACGGAGTTTAAAGTAGTGTTATCCTTATATGGCTTTAAGAGTAGCACAAAGCGAGCTGAGCTTGGCTTTACGTCCAGCAGTCCTAATTGCATAAACAGCTTCGTCACTTTTCGATGAAATGGTTTTGAGTTGAATTCCAACAGTACAAAGTGTGTAAAATTTATAATTTTAGTCGCAATCCTGCTGTGAATAAAATACGTAACATCTCAAAATCTTTGTTTTCTGTAGATTTATCTGCCTTTCTATAGATGTCACATGCATTTTCACTGGCTGAGAAAATCATGTGTCTGTTTAAATTTGTTTCATCGAACACAGCTTGACTGAGGGGCTCTTTATAGATCGTTGTCTCCTGGCAGCAGAAATCAAGATCGTGTCACTTTTTTCTCGACATGACTACATACAATTGTTTATACACGAGTGGTGTAGCTTATTACTTCCTTAACCAATTTTCTGCATGCTAAATGTTTAGTTTTCGTATGCCTCTTCACCGTACAGATCAGAGTCAATACCAGCGGGCCGTTGGTTAGAGGTCGTTGCCTTCCAATCGCTAGGACACACGAGGTTCGGGTTCAAACTGGGTGTCGGGCAAGGAATTTGTAGATTTCCCCACTATCACTATTTGTGGCGCCTTGGTGTGACACGAAGCCGTCGATGCTTTCCTGCACAGTCTACCGCTGGTTCAGGACCTCTTACCTTCCATATTACACGTGGGAAGGTTCGTGAGTAACTTGCCAAAAGTAGGTGGTTTACGCGGGACAAACTGGTTTGCCCCCCAACCATCAAATTGTCCTTTATGATGGAAAAATTCTTGAATATGGCGTTAAGCCACAATCAAAAGACCGGAAATTGTCTAATCCGGATAGCCATTTATATTTTAAAATGGTCGCACAGCCCCCAATAGTACAATATTGAATGAGAAATTTTCGTTTCATAAGGTTCTGTAACTGTTGTTTTAGATGTATGGAGGACTCCATTCCACTCCCCACTAATTGGGGACTTGACTCTGACGTGATACTGTTTTGGCGATTCTACTGTGTAGTTATCCCAAAGAAATCTTCATTGTTTGATTCTGTTACAGAACTTGTTTAGACATTTTTTAGGTCAGCAGAAAGTTTGTCGACAATATCCCCCTGAACTACGTTTACTCTCGGACTTGTACCGTGAATACGTGAATACCTAAAAATCGAACATTGTGTCTCAGCTCGCCTACCCCTAGATACCGTTTCACGGGGCGCTATGGCTTCTACATTGCGTTATGTCATCCTGATACCATAATTGTTAGTGCCTTTCCAGTTTGTAACCTCATCTATACCTGATTGCATACACAAAGCGCAATTTTCCCAGTACTCGATACCCCGCTACCTTGGGTTCACAGAAATACATACACCAAATGTGAAGTCGACTGTAGAGAAGATAGGACATGCACAGTTACAGAGATTCCTTCGTTTTGGTTCCATTTCCACCACAGATACTGAACGCGAGTTGTAATATTGTTGCGGCAGGCTGACCGAGATTTGCCAAGTTGGCTTTCCACAGAGTACAGGGATTAGCTCCGACTTTCCGTACAGCAAGGGTTAAAGGCTCCTCAGAAACTGAAGTAGGTTTCACTACCTGAGCTGTTGTCCAATCCCCGACCAGAAACGCTCACCAAAGCCATTCTGATAGTATTGATATATAACCCGGAAGTCGTATTTGTTTAATGGCAATGATTTCTACAACTGTATGTCTAATGTCAGTGAAGTTAGCTCCCAGTTTCTATATCGGACCGGTACTCGGGAGCTGGGAGCCAACTTAACCGACCACTATGTCAAAATTGGAAAACATTGTTAGAAACAGAAAATATCGTTAGAAATAGACATTCAGTTTTGCTTTAGGATATAATGTATTGTGAGTCATATGGGAAATCGTAAATACTTTAACCGGCACCATTTTAAACTAAACCAGTTATGTTTAGCCCTCACAATTTTACACTAAATCAGATTTCTTTCCCCGCGAGTTCTACATTTAAATAAATTTCTCTGTGAGATCGTTATTTAGCGACATGAGTGACACCCCAAAATAGCAACGATTTGTTACATAGATCTACAGAGTTATTCTACAAAATCTTGTTATTCAAAATGCTGATGAAAAGATTGCCAATAAATCCTTAACAGCTCCCTGATTCACACATGTAATTCCAAGTTAACAGCTATCATTTTCTAAGGGCTTGAAGACATCACATTCTTGACGCAATATTTCTTGAGACATGATTATCAGTCCCTCATTGACTCTTGACAACACGTTTGTGAAATGCGTTTGTAAACACGCCTACGCATGTGGTGAGGCATGAATGGATATGTGAAGATGAGTGACTTGGAAACATTTGAACACAGACTTTGGGCAATGGGTCTTCTAAACACATGGACAAGCGTTGTTATGTTATTAGTTTGACTGGGAATAACACTTTCTCTCTGAGAGAAAGGCCATGTGCATAAACCGTTTGCGAAGACATTTCATAGCTGCCGGAAACAATGGGATATATTAGATTCTGCTAGCCTGTGTAGCTTGAGGGCAGTATAGTTGGTGCGTCTGATGCCAAGGGCGGGAATTCCACAGAAATGATTGACTGCCATGTACGCTCCTGTTCGCAGCTATCACTTGCATTTGGTATAGATTGGAGATAAACTCTTTCGGACAGGGATGAACTAAGACGTGATAGTTTGACTCGATCCGATCCAATGATGTTATCCGTAATTGATTTCCTTGGGCAAGGTTTGCTCATTTCGAGATCGGTGAGAAACGTCGCTACTTTAATCAGTCAACTAACGCCCTGTTGTCAGAGATTTCAACTATGTTTGTTTGTGTGCTAAGAAACATAGATTTCTGTTTTTGTTGTTTTACATGATGAGTAAGACGGCATAGACAGTATTTCTTTGTAATTCATGACGCAAACGCATACCATTTAAGTGTCACTAAAATAGCTATATCGGATATTCATGCCTGTTAGCTCTCTGTTTACAACAAATAAATGTTTGCTCGCCACGATTTGGAGACAATACTACTGATCTGGCGAAAAGCCATAATCATTCATTATTAGAATTGATGGCAAACAGCCGCTTTTCCGATCGGGGAATCCCCAACCTGGATGGTCATTCCGTCAGGTGACGACGGAACTTTCAGTTAATGCCCTGAGATGACAACACAGATTCCGGAAGCCGGACAAGTTTAAAGAAGTTCATTAACCTTTTGTTATCGTGTTTTGTAACAGTGAAGATCGTATGAAGTTTTTCTACTGTTAATATGGACCTTTTGTGGTCGTGTTTTGTAACAGCCAACATCGTATGATGTTTACCTGCTGTTGATGGGTCTCGGACATACTTTCAATGTTATTTACGCGTAACTCCATTTAAGAACATAAGAACTTTCCTTGAACAAAGGCATATGGAAGAATATATTTTGAAAACATGCTTTCCACGCTGATTTAATCAGAGAGTTTCGAACTCTTTCGGGGGAATATATGCCCGATAGATGTATAAGTTGCCACTTCTCACTAAGACATTGTTAGACACCCCTGAGGATGATCACCAGAGCTAACACCCACAATTGCTTCGCATATCAAACACAAAAGCTGTAAATTGAAATTTATGGGCAAAAATTGTGGAAAATAGCATAAATAGTTTTTCAGATGTTGAGATCGTTTCTTCATGCTTTATGCGTTGCTATCAGGAAGGCGTTAGCTGCTGTTCTTTTCTCTATTCAATAATCATGGAAGTTAACACAACACGTGTTACCCATGGCGTTTCTGTTTCTCTGAAGGTGGCAGCAGCAGAGTTCGGTACGGTGACAGTTTCTAGAACTGGACAAATGATGAGTAAATGACAATAAATTGGACAATTAAAAAGAAAAAAGAAAGAAAAAAAAGGCGATACCTGAACATACAATACAGGAACGTGTTCAGTTTGACACTCCTAGGGCATTTCGAGAAAACTATATATCATTGGCCAAGTAATGTCGATATTATGGCTTGTATTTATTCTAAAATATCTCCCATCAGTTCTCACCTTTAAGTGTAAATCTATGTTGATCAATGTTATTGTCGTATAGCCTGAATATGTCTTTTACACACAGTAAGGTAGTTTCACATTAAATTTATGACCTAAATAGTTCATATAACTTCTTATGAAACGTGCCGAGCACAACCAAATCATATTTAAACGCTATATTAATTTCTCCAACATAAATTAACATAAAACATTATGGTTATCTGTCTAAAGTCGAGGCAAGTTTAAGAATGACATTCTCGTCCGTAATGTTATCAGTGCCACCGGTTTTCCTCTGATATCAAGATATGCTTGCATAGCAAGCGAAATATGATCACAACAAACTTTCACTTGCTCTGTACGACGAGTGCTATAACTTTTGTTGCTAGATTAATTACTATGTCTGTTACAGACTCAGTTTCTAATGATTCGGAAATGCACATTGCACCACAATCGGCCACCGGGAAGGCGATTACATTTTGACTTCACTTAGTGTTAACACGGCAGGAAAGTCGATCCGAAGCTACTAAACAAAAAATGAAAGCAACTAAATGAAAAAAGAAGGAAACGATGCCTAACAGAATCACTTAACTATTCATTTCAGCTGTTATTCTGGTTGTTAAGATGGCGAGAGTCTGGGTTAGGTTCGTCATCAAGCTGGAATTGTTACTGTTCCATATGTGTTTATTTGTCTTCTTGGAAAAATGGCAAGATCATTGATTTCACTGTCTTCGTGAGTTTTAAGCTTTCAATGTATATACACTGAATTTAAATGAGTATTCAACGTCAATTAGATGTATTAGTATCACTTGCAGGGGCCACTTAGGTGTATTAGTGTCACTTGTAGAGGCCATTTACGTGTACTAGTATTACTAGTAGAGGCTACTTACGTGTATTGGTATCACTTGTAACGGGCACATGTTGTCTTTTACCGAACAGCCTGCAAAACTTAAGGGAATGACATTGATCATGATGGATAAATATCCGGACATTCTGACAGAGACCATCCTGTTCCAAAAGCCTGACAACAGTTGGGAAAATGTTCTTCTTGATGATGGACTACTGACAGGAACTATTTAAACATTGGTTTGTGATTAATACCGCGGGGATTCACCGCGTGACTAGCGAGCACGTCATACACATCAGCCTAGATTCTGCTGACATGACCGTAATACTGTGTCTATTTTAGACGAGAACACTCCAGGCTTCCGACAAATAATTTGCCTGTAGAAAGACTGTTTGTAATTCTTTCAAAACAGCCGCTTGGCCTCTGGGTGGCATGGTCGTGTAACTAGCTGAGAGCCTTTCAAGTGAAGTCTGCTTGGTTATTTGTGAGCAAGAGACATTATTGATCTTCATGAAATTAAGGTGACGGGAAGATTGGATCGGGCACCTTAGGACAGACTAGGTCAAAGGAAATTTGAGGCAAATTTCTGACTGAAAACGGGATGTTTTAAAATACCTGGAGACCAATCCAACCGCTCAAAGTTCATCTGCTTTGGGGCTCTACTTAACCCAGATGACTAGCACGTAAATCTGTGGCCACCATTGACCGCTATGGTCACAGTGTTAAGTGAGAAATCACTGAGACCAAAAGTTAAACCATTCTTTCACAAGAGATTAAAGGACAAAAAATAAAGAGCGTAATAAGACAAAAAAGAAAGGAAAAAGATGAAGAAATTCATTTGGATCAGAAAAATTTCTTCCGCAACAGAGGCTAACCCTTTACCTTTATTTCTTAGTTTGCATAGTCAAAAAGTCGTAGAAAGAATTAAATAGCTTTGATGAAGTGTTAACATCTTAAGACCGTAATAATTGAGCCATGCACACAGCTGCCATTATGTCTTTACAGGACATACAGGCGAATAAAATAAGTCCCTGGGCTGTCTCTGTGGTAGACGTTTGACTTTATTTTATTTGATTGTTTACTCAAGAGTTTTTCCGAATGTATATTATCGCGGCCAATTTTCTTGGTGGAGGAAACAGGATTTCCCAGGGTAAGCCACCAACCTTGGCACGTTACTGGCAAGTCGTCGGCAGTGAAGCTCTCAGAAGATCCCACCATACAGTATCCACTGCTTTGGGCTACCTATATTCTGAGAACAATGGGATCAATGGAAACCAATGGAATTATGTAATGTAAATTCTAGTTAAACTGTACCCAAATGTTATAAAAAAATCGTAAGTTATTAAAACAATCTGTCACAGCATGATGCGGCTTTCCTAGCGATACTCAAGTTACGTCTAGGCAGACATCTTTTGAATTAAATATGGTGAATTATTTACGAATGCTATGCAGTAGTTCAGTTCGACTGGACAAAATCTATTTTTTCCAAGTCAATTGTCTTGTTATCGTCCTAAGACACGAAGAAAAGCCTATTCCGACAACCATAACCTTTTACCCATTTCCCATAACTCACCTGTCTCAGTCCTGTTAAGCTCACCTCGAAAGTCAATATAAACTGTCTTTGGATTAACATATTGCTCATTGGATCGCACATAAAGCCAGTATTTAAAGGGTAAGATAGACCACTTCTTTACTTACGCATGAAGACATCCCCGTTACAGACAATAGCTCACGCCGTAAAAGACGTCTGGGCTGTGGGGAAGACGGAATACGTGACATCTAGTACATTCTCGTCTCTTGGGCTCAGAGTATGTGACTAAAATTTATTCTCTGCCAAGAGGCCCATTCTACAAAGTCGGCGTATTTACCATAGTAATATATCTCTTCATTGTATGTTGCCATGGAAGTTACGCAAAGCGCAAATCCCGACGGCTTCGTAAAACAGAACCCTTGGAATTCTTGTTACAGGTCACGGACCTCTGTTTACAGGCCAGGGAACTCTTGTTACAACACACAGATCTCTTGTTACAGACCGCGATCCTCATGTTACAGGGTTCAGACCTCTTGTTACAGGGATCAGACCTTTTGTCACAGGTCACGGATCTCTTGTTACAGGCCACGGACCTCTTGTTACACACCGCGGTCCTCGTGTTGCAGACACCTCTTTCGGCTCTTGCATAACGCGGTCCTGAACTATGCCTTGTTTTTGTCTTTATCTGTCATCTGAATGGGTGTTTTCTTGGCCGCTTGTGTGAAGTCCATTTCTTCAGTTAAGGTGTATCTTGTGATCGATAAAGTTGCACTGGGCCCATCCAGCGTTCTCACTATTGATACAGACTGGCTCCATTTGCTGAAGATTAGAAGAGACCGTTGGGGTTAGTTTCTGTTCTTTTTTCTCCTTTTTCTTTGGAGCAGTTTTTTTTTTGCAATACACAAAACAAGTATCTGATAACCAAAATTAGACATCTTTTTCACTGCAATAACGGCTAAATATGTACATACTAAGGCTCATGGAGTAGTCATGAAGTGCGAAGTCATTCTGACCTTAGTCTGTGATTTTGAGGACGGATATCATGATTCAGTGGACTGCCTGGTTATCACTGCAAAAGTTTTAAGGTTTACAGTACACACAAAGTAGTAAATTTACCACGTAAAATAATTTATTTATTTATTTATTTGATTGGCGTTTTACGCCGTACTCAAGAATATTTCACTTATATGACGGCGGCCAGAATTATGATGGGAAGAAACCGGCAGACCCCGGGGGAAACCCACGACCATCCGCAGGTTGCTGGCAGATATTCCCACGTACGGCCGGAGAGGAAGCCAGCATGGGCTGGATTTGAACTCACAGCGACGGCATTGAGAGAGAGGCTTCTGGGCCATTGTGCTGCATTAGAGCGCTAACCTACTGGGGCACGGAGGCCCCATGTAAAATAAAGATGTCAGAATATTTGTTTTACACCACATAAAGTGAGTTCCATTTAACATCTATTTAAAGGTGAATAAATGACGTTCCTCATAGTGCTAAAATTTTCTTATTGTCGTTTTCCTTAAAGACGTACTAGGTATAAATCAAACTATTTGTAAACACCGAAGATGACTTCTGAACACCAGAATACTTTTGGGAAACTTTAATTTAGAAAACTTTGTCTCCATGCTAGGCTAAATGGGACTTCTGTGAAAAGCAGTGACACTTGACTATGAATTGATGTGAAGGATGTGAAGAGTGGTTTTGCTGGATAGCTAAGTAACCCTACTGTGAAGAACACTGAAAGCTGGCAGCATTGATCGATTGGACAATATATGTCATGCAAACACTGCCAGCAACAAATGTATGTCTGCGAAGGCGGTGTGAGCCACCACATGACTCATTTCAATTGACCCAATCTGACAACTTGGCGAGGTGAGCCAAAACCACCGGCTGCTTTACCTAATGTTGACTGATGTGTTATCTCGGTCTGCCGGATGTACAATGTGCGTTAAACACGCACGGGCGCTGTGTCCACCACACTCAGACGAACTGCCATCTGACCAATAATTATAAACTTAAATGAGATGAAACTCTTATCGGGTAATAACAGTCAGACGAGGAAAGCAGAAAGGAAGGATGCATGGTGTTGTATACGACTTGTATGTCTAAATACACTGCACCCCGATTAACACATTGTCCATCAGACCGTTACACGAGACCTGCGAGTCACTGAAAAACGGACATATGGACTAAGTTGTTGGCCCGTTTCAACTGCGAATCACAATTTCTCAAAAAAAATGCTGGTGTACTTGTTGGATGTGACATGTATATATACAGAGCTTTCCAGTACATTATCCCACTCGCAACTATGGTAACTTATGGGTTCTCACACAACATATTCCCAAATCCTCAGCCTATCACGGCTTGAAACAACATTCTTTTATCATGCAGGTATGGAATTTCTTTGTATCCGTTTTCACACAAACTTCACTCCTCTTTTATGGCGGTTGGGCTGTGAGGCCCTGTTTCCTTCCACCATAATGATGATCGTCGCGGTAGGCCTAAGAGTTTGTCATAAAATCATATAAATAAATAAATAAATAAATAAATAAATAAATAAATAAATTGAAGTGTGAGTGACAGGTTTTGTCGGTTCCTTATCTCAGTTTGTGGATGTTGAGTTTTAAACCTTTACTGGGTTTCATTCACTTACAGAGTCATGTTCGTCTTTCACCGGCATTGTGTTATGACACCTGCCTGCTGCCTCAGTAAAGAGCGCACTCTTGCTGCCATATAATGCGCCATATGCTCTGCAAATATAAATGTGAAGAATTTTAACGCCACATCATCATATCCAGGTTCCCTCTCCTCCCAGGCAACACTCACCCCCTCAAGTCGCATACATGATTTATTTATTTATTATACTTATTCACAACTGAATAAGTGTTTATAACACCGTAAAAAAGCAATGCTAGGTGTCTCAAGCATACAGAAGCAATCAACAAAATATGTAGTGAACATTATCACCTATATTACCAAAATGAATCCATCATTAACTACTGACGAAAAAATAGGAATACTTCTACACAGAATTACAATGCAACATTTATACTTATATGAGTCATGATGCTACATATCGTGTGCCTTTTCGTGACAGTGCATAACCATGAAACCATGAGTGACTCACGTCCCACTGACAGTCATTGGTGAAGAATAAGAGGACACACGTCCCACTGACAGTCATTGGTGAAGAATAGGATATTTTCTGAAAGGAAGGGGAACTATGGTTCACTAAATGTCATTATAACGGTAGGCAGATATCTCAGGTGTACTTCACACATAGATATCAACGGTCCTAGCAGCAAAGCACGGCTGGTGGTACTGAGCCCGATAGGCTCGTCGAGATTTTGCCATTGATTTTAGGCAACAACAAACCAGTCACGCTAAGGCCTCGTCGATTCTCGGCTGTTGGAAGCCCCACCTTGGAAAAGCGGGTCTGATATCTGAACGACAGTGAATACTTATCATGTAGAGGATGTATTTGGTGGTATAAGCGCCCACTCTGCGTGGTCCCGACATCTCTCATAACACATTCCTGAACAACGCCGGGGATTTCACAGCTCCAGAGGACGACACCATTGCCAGAGCTGTGAGTGCTAATAGAACGTTTCTGCATGAGAACCCACCGAGAACAGATGCCGGGGATGGTTTACTAGCCTCTACCCGTGTCCCTCAACTCCCGGCTCTTCGTCACCTCTCACTCTGCTCGCCGCCCTGGGGTCACCTCATTCATATTGGAAAGTTGGATGTATCGGGCAATAACTGGGAGGGGGGGGGGGGCAGATGGGGGCAGACAATCTAACGCAGAGCCTTCTTGACCCTTCGTATAGAACTATGCAAGGGGACGCGAATATGTAGCATTTTGATTGCTCTGAAATTTCTGTGAATATTTCTGGTAATGTCTATGAAAATCTGAACATAAATCAAATCTATGGCTTCCATAATATGCCACCAGTGATCATTACGAGGAAGATTGGGGTTGAGAACATTAATTGTTAACATGAACGATTTAGTTACGCACCACACAACGTCTGAATTGCCAGAATATGCATCTATCTATCTGATTTATGCGTGTTGAAATTAGTTAGTGAATTTCACAGCAGTCAGTCTGATGGTATGATTACCAGTGCTTCGCTGAGCTAGTTTGGTATCTTGGAGGTATTTTATCTGATCTTAAAAACTTGTAGTGTATAGATCTCCTTGAGAACTGCATAAGAACACTTAAAGTAAAAGAGAGCTTATGTCTGCGGCGCTGTGCAATAAAAACGCTACAAAATTCTCTTTTGCATGCAAAAACTTGTTTGATTTTGTATGTATTCGTTGCTGAATTATCTTCGTTTCAAGTGTGTAGCATTTTGCTGCCGTTTTGGAATCTGAAGGCGCCCATGCTTTTAAGCTTATGAGAGACTGACCAATTAGAGGACTGGAAGATATCAGTTGTTTTTAAGCTGTCGCGTAAATGAGTTGACCGTCAATGTATTATGTAATAACATAGGGGTACGACACTGTTTAAATGTTATATATTTTAATTATAACAAGTAAATGTGTGAATAACACCGCAAAGTATTGAGAGATCATTGTGTTGTGGCGGGAGTAAGTTTTTTTTATCATTTCACTTCATAAATCATGTTTGAACCACAACCCTATCAGCTCACTACTGCCTCAGGTGATAAGAGTGTTCCGCGTTTGGAACAATTACGTCACGACCCACAAGGAATGGCGACGTTTCATGCTAGCCGACGGAGCATGATCAAATGTCAATTTCCACTGTCCTAGTAGCTCTACCCCAAAAAATACTTCACCGAAATAAACATAATATTGTTCTACCTTTTTGGCAAGCTCAACTTTGAAAATGAGCTGTCTTCCACTTTCATAATATGCTAATTCGCCTCATGGGTTTGGGGATCAGGTGGTGAAGCGGACAGAGTCATTTGAGGCCATTTCTGAGATGGTGAAAATTGTCACCGATTTACCAAAGTAGTTCCACATTCAGAGTGTTCTGCCGTGATGTTTTAGTATCTCTGTGATGTTTTCGTCTGTATTTGGATATGTAAGGCCCATTATGGCATGATCATTGTGTAGAGCAGCGTAACTAAGTGACGAAAGACGGCTCAAATTATTTTTTGACAATAACATTTGTGTTTTTGCCTGCTGGTACCCTTTTGCTCCATGATACAATATGTCCGCATTTCTAGTTACTCGGTCAGGCGAACATTAAAAAGAGTGTTTGTTGCCGGTAACCAGACCTCCCCGCTAAATTCCGACCGGCTCTGAGTACGTTTTTTTTTACGTAGAAAAGTCAGCCAGCAACCTGCTGATGGTGGTGGGTTTTCTATGGGCTCTGTCCGGTTTCCTCCCACCATAATGCTGGTCGTCGTCGTATAAGTGAAATATTCTTGAGCACGGCGTAAAACATCAATCAAATAAATAAATGTCACCATGTCAGTGTTCTCCCTAATGATCTAAGAACAACATTGGGGTTTTGGGAAAGAGAGGTCATGGGGCTGGAGGTCAACCCAGCCCAAGTTCCAACAGTTTGAAGTTTGTGGAACCCGTCAATCACAACAGAGACCAGGGCTGCTCGAGAAAAAAATAATGGTTTTGTTCATATGTATGCTATAGAGATAAGAGGAGTAGTGCAGTCATGTACGCGGTCAGGTAGCTTGCAAAAGAAAGACATCATACGATGCGCAACCAAGTCTGAGGCCATTTATCGTGCTGACGGCATCTGATGCGTTCCAAGCTGTTATTATTGTCAGACGTTTGTTATATGTATGTGAACTGACATACATTATTGCTTAACCTTGAAACACTAAGTGAAAAAAAATATGAACAAAAAAACAACCCGGCTAAAATATATGATTGTCTCAAGCTCTCTCTATGCTGTATGTTCTTCAAAAACAATCTGAACAGCCTAAGGGTTAATCGGATGAAAGGTTGCAACTATGACAGTATTCTTTGTTATTTAAATGGAATCTCCGAACTAGCTGTGGAGAGTAAATCCGTCCGTCGGGGAATGGAAAAGGCCATATAATCTATAGGTTGCGAGCAATACACGTCACAGCCTGTCTCAAAAGGAAGCGCCGCCATGTTGGCAGACACCTGGGGCGCATAGCAATACACATGCTGTTATGAGGATCAGTTTTCTGATGCCCTTCTCACGTGCCGTTTAAACACGTTCATGCCTGTCCAGTAGGGAGCGGAATAATCAGCACAATAGACATACATACATTTTATCTCTCAGAATACTGTAGTAATACCTGTGCAGAATGACGTTCTTGAACACCTCTTTTGACATTGTGCGATATGGTGGAATTGGTCAGGTAGTGCTACTCAGATGACTGTAGATGCAGTCACACTCAATATGTAAAATCTTTTGAACGACGGAATCACATGATATGGAATCACACACGTACATGTAATAACCACAACACACATTCACGCGTGTTTTATTTCCTTTTGTCTACATTACTGGAAAGACTAGAGATATACATGTAGGCTGAAGTCATATTAAACAGTGTGCAGAAGGGCAGGCTTATATAATGTATGTACCATAAACGAATAACTAGGACTATGGATATTTATAAACCTATGTATTCAGGGGGTCTGACACAAAAATATAAATTAAACTACGCCCTTAACTTTGTTTCTTGCCTTGGCACTTCATTAATTTACACTTTAGCCAAATAACGGTAGGCCTATATATGAAAAACATTGCTTCATAAATACACATCGGGCTATTTATATTGGCTTCATGAATATTGAATTACTCTATAAGCGTATCAATATAGGGAAATTAAGAGTTTGGGGACTCCTCTACATGCCAACTGTCAACAATCTGAGACACTACCAGACAATTAAACCACTCCGTTTTTCTAGTCTGCACGCTGACTTTATGAGCTAAGCGCTGTCAAATCACTCGTTAATGTTTTTGTGTACATAACAGAGTTTGCTTTCCTATATCTGTTCCTTCTTCTCATCTGCGGGGAAGTCCTCAAATGCGGTGAAAACTCCACCCCATATAGTTTTAAGTTTGAGCCCAGTGTCTTTGCGAGCCTATCGGACCCTGTCAGCGATAGCTTGTGGTCCAACATGGTGGCGGCGCTGTGTTGCTAGGCTGATCAGCGATCACGTGACCTGTATTGCACCTATTACCACCACCACCTCCAGAAAGAGGAAGTGCTGTGTTGTGAGTTCTTCACTCAAACCATAGGCCAATAGGTAATAAAAACAAAAACGAAAGAAGAAAAGAAAAAACCTGCACTTACATGTACAAATCAATTAAGAGTTTAGATCAAACTACATTATCTCATTGCGCACGTATATGTAACTTCATGAGAGTCCTTCTGTTATGCAAGATTTGGAGGCAAATCTTACTCTCTACATCTGTGTAGGCGTAGATTTATTTTACCATGGTGATTTACAGGTCAAGATCGAGTTTTGGGCTGCTTCTACAATTTCCGACAACAGTGTGGTCGTTTTTATCCCATTTTGCACTTGGACAAGTTGGTTGAGGTATTGTAAATTGAACAGTTACAATAAAATGAGTCAGGCTTCCTTGCATATTGCTGATAATAAGTAGAGATTTTACACAACTTTACCATAATGACTTACAGGTCAAGTTTGAGTTTCGGATCATTTCATCTATGGCAGACAAATTATGGCCGTTTGAGTTTTTTTTTTTTTTTTTTTGTCTCTCACCAAACTTATGTATGTTTATGTTTTTGAGTATGTTGAGTGAAATTATGCCTGTTCTGTTGCAGATACTGATTCAGCTATAGTTCCGATCGGTCAAATCAACAGGAAACATGTATTGCTTTCACAATGCTTCGAGAATGCTTGTATTCCCATACAATTTGCAAAACAGAATTTTAAACGATCCCTACCACACCTGAGGCCATTTTGTGCCGTATGATACTTCAATTGCATTTAACAAAAACCAGATTCCTTTTAAACCTCCAGGTTCTAGTTTACGTTTGTCGTTAAACAGAAACCCGATGTACTGTGATTCGGACTTCGCTCAGCGAACGAGAAACAAAACATTTTTCACGCAAGCCTGGTCTGGCGATGAGGATGACTGAACGGTGCTTCGAGCACCAACAGTACCAAGGCTTCAGCCATCTTTGTTTTCATTCGGGTTTATTGAGGCTTGTTCAATCGCAGACGCTGAAGACTGTCAGATGTTTTGTCTGCGGTTTCTTTGTTCCGTGTGATAATTACATAAACGTGATAAACTGCACCGTGTCGAAAACTAGCCACACCAGTAATGATGTCAAGGAAAAGAAAATAGGAAAAAGTTTAAACGTACCATGCGTCTTTTCAAACTACTGGGTTAAGTGGCACAGAAAAACAGGCGATTTGGGTGTCATAAACAACCACAAATACTATTATATCTGGGTTAACGGGTAGACTACAGTGATAATGGGTGTATCTCTCCGCAGTCCTCAGTCACGGTCACCTACCTGATTTAACTGTCCCGAACTGTCAATACAGGAAGCAATGTGTTGATTGTATCAACTCAGATACCAGTACCAACCGATTCCACGGTGTTCTCAGCTTGTCAGCATGTATTATAGAATCTGCCCTCCCAAACATTTCCCGCGGTAGCTTGTATACGGTTTCTCTGAAGAGAGATGACGAGAGCTTGTCCCCACAGTATTAGTCATTTTACCTTCAATATCCCAATTATGTTGTATATAAGTGCATCATCGATATTCAGTTGAAATGAGAAAGGTTAAAACCAAATTTAGACCACCTTCACTTTAACTTGTCGTCCAAACGTGAGCCTAGACCTGTTTCATGTAGAAGTTAATATGTAAGTTCACTGAGTGTCATAGTCGCTAACGACCACTCCTATTTATGTCTTTATTTATTTCGTTGGCGTTTAACTCAATTTTTGTCCACTTATGTAACGGAAATCAGCTTCAGATAGATATTTACAGAACCTTTCATACTCGAGCTGCAAACATGCAATGGATATGTCTAAATATATAATAATGAGTTCAGCCTTTGTCAGATAATTGTCGAGTCTGTAATTTTAGAGCAAACTGGCAGAGCCTGCGGGGCAGAACGACGGCTTCTCTTATGAAGCTTCGTATTGACTTTTGTGAAAAGTGTCCCTTGATTTCATATCGCATTTATACTACACCCAGGGAACACTCGTCCAACTATCTATGTACTGTGATGGAATCATTTCGCCCCATCGTTTTTCGAAGATCACACTGTTCCTGCTCTTCTACGTGTCCAGAAAGCCAGCTAGGTATAAATACTTCATGCTGCCCACCCAGTGATGTGTAGTCAGGTTACCATGCCAAACTTCTCATTAGCATGTACATCCACTCGGCGCATACTCTGTTTTCAAATGTTTTCTGTTTCCTTACTTTAATATTTATTTATATTCTTGTCTGCCATAATGACTATTCCACTATGTTGAATATTAAACACCTCTAAACAAACGAAATCAAATGTGGTTTGGCGTACTATCAAGTTTGTCAGTTTTATGGATGGAGAAAACCGAAGTAAACCACTGAAAGTTGGCAGTCTACTGAGAAACTTTGCAACGTATGACGTATCCACACATTCGTGTAATATTGCTGGAAGACAAGAGGTTTCTATATAACTAGAGTGGACATCTACAAATTCTCTGTCCATGTCTCGGACTGAACCCGCATCTCAAGTCCCTCGAGGGGCGACGTCTACTCTCCACTAAATGTGTTTTGGCAAGGCTGAATGACACATATACACTCATGACATACTGATTCCTCTCATGTGAGCGAAATGTTTCACACAGGTGTGGCGTTTAGCGCTGTACCCAGTGCTTTTGAACTCAGACGATGACGGTTTGGGTTTACGGAGGTATAAGACCGAGCAGAGAAAGGTCCAAATAATTAGGCATAACGGGTAGTTGAAAACACGATACAGTCTTATTGGGACACGCTTTAATATCATCCATCATATACATATATACAATAGTTACACTTTCCACATAGGTATCACAGTTATGCTCGTCAGAAAACGTTATCTGTTACCAATAATATCTTTAACAGACAGCGAAAAATAAAATGTTTTTTTCTTTATCTCCACCCTCCCACCCCCGCTCTTCCCAGTTTGTCACGCCTTGAATACAGAGAAGAAATATAGAGAGAAAAAATACACGTAAGAATATGAAATAGAAAGACCGGAAATTTCTATTTGTAATCTGACTGGATATACGGCAGCTAGTAAATAATTTCAATGCTTATCTTTATTTGTGCAAATATACAATTTATCCTTCATACATGTATGGAAATGTTTATGGCGAAGACAAAATGTCAAGCGATTTTTAACGATGTTCCTGAAAGCGCATATATATTATGTGTACTGCTGTTGGTATATGCATGGGTAATACTTGGCTCATATGCATGTCATGACGAAAGTAGCCATGTGAATATGGAATTGATGGCCACTCAACACTCATTCGGTTCCTTTCAGTATGGAGCCCGAGGACATCTGTTCTTCCCGTGAGCTACAAAACCGGAAGCAACATGCGTACAGGTCAGTCCGTCCTATGACAAATAAAAATGGTAGTGTAGAACAAGACCGGCATCACCAAACCACCAGATATGAATCCTGTGATCACATAACCTTCATGAACAGAGTAAACAGACGAATCTAGTGTACATGAAACATTACTCCATACACTCTTAGATCTTCAAGCAGACATACTCGGTAAAGTACCTTATACATAACGTGTAAACACGCCTGCATCACGTAGGTTAAACACGATAAAGGCCTGCTAACCCAGTAATGTGTCAAACTACCATGAACATGTATTAAAACATACCCATATTCAAACATCGAACAACGAAAAAAAGAAGAAAAAAGAAGAAAAATATGACATCATAAGAAATAGATATGCGCTAACCAACGACATATAGGGCCTACTACATCGGGAACCATTTATATATATGAAAGCATCAAGTGATATCACCCGATACGTGCCCATTTTCTGATGTTAAAAGGACCTCCTTACACAATCTAACATTACCAAACTCAACATCAAAGACAAATGTAGGCTTAAGGCCTAAAAGATTTCGCACTGTCTGTGTCACTACCGAATCTTTAATCTACGCAACAAAAGACACCGATTATTCCAAAAGCACTGTGATGTGAATTGCAGACAGACTAATCATATTTACATATCTGGTGTCACAGATTATGAACCACCAAAACCATATTAACACATAACAAACCACAATGTCAGATTACAAGATATACATATATATATATATGTGACGTATAAACCACAAAACAGCGCTTAATATATACCATCCTAACAATGACAACGCCAGCACACAAAACTTACTGCAACGGCCAAAAATACAGTAACCAGCATTGACCAGCTACGCCAGTTATGCTGACATAAACATAACCACTCATGAACCGGAAACCACTAAAATCAAGCAAAATGGCCAGACAAGTATGTCAACATGGTATTGTATCTGTCTAACTTAACATCACAGTAATGAAAAACCTTAGACCAAATAAAAAATATCAAGGTAAAAAATAACCCTTTCAACCCTAATATACCACATCAGATTTACAGACAAAAATGTTACCTGAATCGAGGGAAGAGTCGTAAAATTCACATATCTGAGATCATAGACTTATGAACCACGAAATCCACATTAAGAAATAAGAATCCAGTATGTTAGATCTGCAGATATGTTTACGAGACCTTTTAGCCACAAAATAGCACTTATGAAGAATATTAAAAACCGCGCTACAGCAGACAAACACAGCCACAGCAGCAAAAACACGAGAGCGGGTATCTGCCATTTACAAGAGAGATTCTGACACGACAGTAACTATCCGTTAACCACTAATGCACGGAAAACCACTAAAATCATACAAAATGACCAGACAAATGTCTCGATACGGTATTGCAGCTGCTTAGCCATCAAAATAACAAGATACCATAGCCATGTCCATATATGGTAAGGACATGTCAAAAAGACTTATTCTACAATAGCTTTATTATAACGATAGATATAAATATATGTAATGACCAATCAATGTAAACTACCCTTTACAATGTTAAAATTCACCACAAATGAGTAGATATTACACATGAAGTGTGTCGTCAGAAAACGCCCAACCCTTCACACCAGATAATCTAGCATACCAGATAACCTGTCACATGCGATAATCTAATACACCAGATAATCTATGACAGATTCAAAAAATTACATCAAAAAATGTATCAGTCATACCAGATAATCTATCATACCACAAATTCTACCACCCATGTTACACAATCTATCGGTCATACCAAATAATTTATCACACCAGATAATCTATCACACCAGCCAATCTAGCACTCACATCACAAAATCTATTAGTCAAACGAGATAACCTATCAATGCACATCAGATAATCTATCAAATAAGATAATCTATCAGTCACACCAGGCTATCTTTCAGTCCCGTCAGATAAGACATCGTTCATACCAGATATCCTATCAGTCACACGACATGATCTTTCAGTCCCGCCAGATAAGACATCGTTCATACCAGATATCCTATCAGTCACACGACATGATCTTTCAGTCACGCCAGATAAGACACTGTTCAGACAAATTAACTCATCAGTCCTTGACAAATGGGCCTTTGGACTCCTATCTTCAGCAACAAAATCACATTCCTATTCACATGGCTCATTTCCTTACAATACTGGGACCCCTTTCTTTAACACAACACGACTACTTTCTTTACTCCAGCTGAAATTCAATTCACATAGCCTGTATCCTTAACACAACTGAAATTACTTTCCTTACCATATTTAGAACTCCAGTCCCTACCACTCACAGGACTAATATTCTTCATACATTTGGAACTCCATTCCTTACCATTCACACAGCCACATTGTTTCCAACATTTGGAACTCCATTCCTTACCATTCATATAACCACATTCTTTCCAACATTTGGGACCCCATTCGTTATCATTCACATAGCCACTTTCCTTTATACATTTGGAACTTCATTCCTTATCATTCATATAGCCACTTTCCTTCCCGCATTTGGAACTTCATTCCTTATCATTCACATAGCCACTTTCCTTCCCACATTTGGAACTTCATTCCTTATCATTCACATAGCCACTTTCCTTCCCATATTTGGAACTTCATTCCTTATCATTCATATAGCCACTTTCCTTTATACATTTGGAACTTCATTCCTTATCATTCACATAGCCACTTTCCTTCCCATATTTGGAACTTCATTCCTTATCATTCATATAGCCACTTTCCTTTATACATTTGGAACTTCATTCCTTATCATTCACATAGCCACTTTCCTTCCCACATTTGGAACTTCATTCCTTACCATTCACTTAGCTACTTTCCTTTCCACATTTGAAGGTCCATTCCTTATCATTCCCATGACCATTTTCCTTCCTACAGACTTGGAACCTCTTTCGTTATCATACACATTACCACTCCCTTTAGAGCAGTTAGAAATTCTTCCTCGGGCATCCACAGCCACTTTCAAGACTACGTTGGAAACTCTCATCCTTGAAATTCACATGGCCACTTAATACAATATGTGACATTAATACTTTACCATGTACACATATTGGTGTAGTTTCGTCCCTACATTTTACTGCACACTGTTATGAAAAAAATCACTTGACATCTGTCTTCGCATATACTACGTGGAATGACACTATGGTAAGATTTTCTTAAATCAAACAGGAAATCATGTAAATCGTTTTCCTTAAAGCTGACAAACTGCAGGTAATACATAAGCTGATGTGGTTTAAATGTGTGTCAAAAACACATTATCGTCCAGCAAAATAAAGGTATGTATATCAGTTTCATATCAGGTATGCAGTTACGGTAACTTACAGTAAAAGAATTTTTATAAAAACGTAAACACCCCCTAATTTAACACCGGAGAAATTAAGGTGACAATAGTATTATTATTAATTTTTTGGACGATAACAATATTGTTTACAACTGCATCCGGGGAACTGATTAGTTTAAAATCAAAGGTGCTTTTTAAAAATCTGAATGGACAAGGAATAAAGATATTAAAACAGTGTCATGAGCCAAAACAACAAATCAGATCCCGTTATTCTTGCCCTTCCCTTTGTATTCTTTTTTAAAATCTTAATTTAAAATCTCCCTCCCCTCTCCCCTCAGGTTAGCGTGTTATTTGAGATTCTTGCGCCTGCACCTTGGAATGCAGGAAAACAACCTTGCCAGGAAGGAACGAATCCTTTTCCCGCGAGACAACACCAGTAGATCTGTGAAATGAAAAGATATAATAAGTTGATCTGTGTGTTTTTTTGGATCGATCCATGGACGAGCTGACTGATTGAGGCGTTGATGAGGCTATCAGTTGAGCCCAACAATTCGTCTATATATTATGACGACTACCGTATATGTTTAGTTGAGTGATTGTCCACAGGGGTTGAACCCTACAATGTCATAAGTATATGTAGATATGCTCAACCCTCATCTTCTTGTTTCTTTATTACGTTTTCATGTCTTCTTACATATATGGGACTACACACATCACTACAGATATACCACTGCAAACGGACAGGTAAAGGATATACATACAGATATATAATGTCAACACACCGTATGTTCATCCGATTTCCTCATCAAGCACATGTAAGAGGTTGTTTACTTACTGCCTTTGTCAGACTCAGTGTCAGTAGCGTCTGAAGTAACGAAAGTGTTGTCCTGGAGGCTAATAGCAGCCAATTCGATATCACCAGGCTTTACAGTGACAGATTCGGTGTGCTCCACGAGTGTAGTGCAAGTGTCAGGATTGGTGTCGTTCAGGTGGGTAGTACTGGTAACCGACTCAGTGATGTAGTCTGGTGGAACCTGAATAAAGCACAGAGTAACACTATAGTGCCCACATATACAAACAAGCTGTCTCACTAATCCTTCGAATACGGCTGCCATTATTTTTGTAACGTCCTGTGCTTTACCTTGTCAAATAATAGACGTGTTGTTGTTTTGTTTTTTCAATTAAGAAAACCTGTCTAGGAGACGTTTGCAAACGTTTCTGCAAGGGTTTTTGTTTAAACTCGCCTTGGCAAACAAGTCACTGTCAGGACTTGACATCAGGACGTCATCGTCACTCGGTATGGTTTTAACCTGGTTGCTGAACATCAGTCCGTGCGGATGTCGGTCCTGGCTGTCCAGGCTCTCCGTCCCTCTCTTGGGCTTGCCCCGACGCTGGCTGCGGGCCGGAGACCGGATCGGAATGCACACGTCACGAAGGTTCTGTTCTGCAGCTTTAGCGTTCCAGAACACGATATCTTTTAGGGCTGCTAAGCATTCCGCTGAGGAAGGCATATATATGAATATGATTTTATTAATGTGTTAAATTAAATTCAAATCAGATTTAAATCATTACGCTAACGACGTGTAACAACACAAAAAGTACTTTGTTTACTTTTCATTTAATAGTTTGACTCTTGAGTTTTAAACTACCAGCTTACCAACGTGTTTCTATCTCTTGAATTATCCCTCAACGACAAATACCTGTAAAGCTACAGCCATCTCGATGATGACTTATTCAAGAAACATATGAAATATCATTTTGCTAAGACAACTGCTTAGAAGCCGCAAAATACTCAATGGACAAGAAAATAATAGGGTATGCCGTAAAGGTTTAGACCTTTCATACTAAGTATCAGATTGAATTTAAAAATTTGATACATCTAATAATAAAAAATAGATAAATATCTAAATATTTATAAACCAAAATTCTTAGAACAAGGCGACGAAAGGTTAAGAAAAAGGGCAGACTAAAGTAATTAGCATCCAAGAATAAAATGCAGAAATACCGTTGAGACCCTCGAGGTGTGGTGGCTGGAAGCCATTCGGAATTTTGAAGCTGGGGATTCGTGGACAGATGTGGAACTCTACTTGGGGTTTGCTGAAGGAACCCACCTTTGATAAGAAAATAAAATTACACTCTAAGACGCGAATGTTTGTAACAATGTTACGGTGCTTCGAAAGGATATAATGAAAAGGAAAAGACAAAACGTAAAACACAACAAGTAGCTTAGACCATAAGTATAACTCTTGTTTCTCTACCCACCACCATGAACCACAAGAAAACTTTTTGTTTCTATTCCTATCACGATGAAGTGTGACTCGCAAATAAACTTTTGGGGTTATTTTCCCCTCACCATGAAATGTGAACTACAGGTAAACTTTTTGGTTTCTTTTTCCCACACCATGAAAAGTGAACCACAAGTAAATGTTTTGGGTTCATTTCCCACTATCATGAAGTGTGTACCACAAGTAAACTCTTGGCGTTCATTTCCCACTACTATGAAGTGCGTACCACAAGTAAACTCTTGGGGTTCTTTTGCCACTAACCATGAAATGTGAACCACTACCAAAACCCATGAACTATACTCGTCCCTTTTATGGCATAACTGCCTCCCGTTGTGTGATAAATCCCGAGTTTATTGAAAACAACTGAATATCTCAAACGCTGTTTGCACGTGCCTTGGGTTGATGGACACCTACCTTGTTGCGTTGTGTTAACTTCATGGTTCCATCCAACCGATCCAGGAGACGTTTTGGAACAAGACCTTTGGCGTGACCCCTGACCCCGTGACCTACAGTATATAAGAGTAGTGTGGTTCTAGCTTCGTATCGACAGGGTAAACATAAACAATTACCAGTACACCGACAGTATGAGATTCTTCCCTTCGGCTTTAGTCGAGTTGCATGTGTACGTCAGTGCAGGTTACGATGGTACTCAAACAATTTGTAGTTATAACCTGAAAACAGTTGTCAATTTTCCTCAGTATTCCGTACAATTATAACTGTTGATGCCACCATTATAAATTTTCAATAGCATAATCACTATCCTTGTCACGTCATTTTTATCCATTTCTATTTATTATGTTTGTTCTCAACATTATCACTACGACAATCTCCATTCCTCCATACCATATAAGTGTGGCTGGTGAGGCATTAGCATTAACAACTTACTAAACTTATGGAGGGTCGTGGATTTGTTCGGGCTCTGCCCGGATGACTACCAACATAATACTGGCCGCCGTCGTATAAGTGAAATATTCTTGAGTACGTCGTAACACCAATGATATAAATAAAAAAAATAAATAACAACTTACTGTCAATGGTGGGACATGTGTCAAAGTTTACACGGATATTGTTTGCTTCAATCAATGGCTGAAAGAGATGAAAGCTTTCTGCAACGTGTTGGTTGTGCAAATTTAAAAAAAGGGAATATTTAACATATTCCATGATATTATAGCTCAAAAGTGAAAAATATATCAATTCATCTCTGTCTGGTAAACAAAATAACTTAAGTTACTGGAATGGGTGAATTCATATTTTTGCACCTGTCTATAGATGGTGGTAGCGAATTAAGCCATAACGCCTTTCTAAAGAACCGAGAGCATCTCACGTTTATCCTCAGTATGATTTTATTTTATTTTAACACCATTCCTGACTAATATCCTCCTCTCTTTTCAACAGTGTAATCATTTGTGCAATACATGACGTTTATTGTTTCGAATAAAGATAGCTTTGTTTTCGACTAAAATCAGCCGTTTCATGTATGTGTATGATGTACCTTTAATTAATTGCACAAATTTAGACGCATGCACGTAGCGGATGCACTTACTCGTGGTGCTAGGTCACTTGTATCCAAACTTTGGTTACAGGTTTTCGGTAACTGCACAAAAATCCTAATGAAGTAGACTGCAACAAAGAACACAGAGTTATGCAGAATGAGATGTATTTAATGTATCGATACCGGCATCTGAACTAAGAACATGCTTAATGATTCCAACGGGTGATTTCTTGCATACCAGACATCAATAACCAAATTATAGGTTGTCCAAACATTCAAATATATAGACTAAATCATGGAAACCATGCTTCAGTCAGAGACTTACTGTATTTTCCTTCTTCTAGTTTGTAATCCATCAGGTAAATACGACATACCAGTTCTCTTATCCAAGGATCCATCTAAAAAGAAGAAACAATCATGGAAATGACTTTATTTATATGACGAGCATCTTTTATAACATGTGAGTTTTCATGGTTTAGTGCGTACATTGGGCCACCGACCAATGCTGTGCAAAAGTAACAATCCGTTGGAAAATGTTTACTATTGAAGGAATGTAGCGGTCGCCTCTAGGAGACATGCCATGATACATTTCATGATACACTTCATCGGATCAAGGTAAGATTTGTCAAGTTAGAGGGAAAAAAACAGAGTTTGAGATCGAAAGACGTATTGGTATTTTAGGACATGTGACTAGGAAATACAAACAAACAAATAAATAAATGAATAAATAAATAAGCAGCTTTATAAATTGACCTGGAGCAGCCTGGCGTGCTCTTGTCGTAGAATAGAAGTGGGCAGGATGCCCTTGGGGTGCCAAATCCTGACCTCCAGGCACCGGTCAGAAATATTGGGGAAGGCCCCCAGACTGGCCAGGAACGGGCCTGACCAGACAGTCGTGAAAACTTGGGTGTATCCCCATGGCCCATCTTCGATTACCGGTAGTAAATCTGCAGAGAAGGAAGATAAATTAACATGTCAGAATTGATCATCAAGATCCCCTGGTCACGACCTATCGCAACATTAATCCAAGATTACGACGAGTTCTCGCGATTTTCGTTCGCAAGTTCTCTACTTAATCGTAAGTATAGGTATGACGGTGCCTTGTGGCATGTCACATGACAAGTTTTCTCAGTCACTATACTTTATATATACAAACCTGAATGTACATAAACAGTGCGACTAGGGTTATCTACACTTATGGTTGTCGGGAGAAACTCAGAACTTTAATCAGCTGGGTGTAATTCGTAAATGTGCTATTAGAAAGAACCCTTGCATGCACAAGAAAAGGTGTCCTTACCGTCCAATTTGCTGACTTGGGCGTGATCGCCGTTACTTTCCGGCTCTAAGCCCTCTTCCGGTTTGGTCATTATTCAACAATCTGTCAATTGTAAAACAAAAACATAACCCATGTATATGCAGATCACATGTTCAAGGATGTAGGATCAAAACTGAAGGGCCGGCGGAAATACTAACAGATAATAACGAAGGAGGGCTTGGAAGATTTACAATTATTTTTATGAAAATTTTTAACACTTGACAAATTACAGTCATGTTAAAAAAGTCATGGTTGCATTTATGTGAGAAATAGGCACAGGTGGGTAATTGAGCAGGCGCGTGGATGGGCTATATACATGCATTTCCTCAACAATTAATTACACAGCGCTGCGGAGTGTGTTACTATTTCTATTCACCTAAATAAAGACTAGGAAGACCAAAGATCTGAAAACAGCTGTGTAGTCCTTTGAAGAAACGCTATGGCCTATGTACATTTGTCTGTGAGGACGCACTGACTGTTTGAGTGAAGAGAGTCTTGAATGTGGAAGGAGAAATGGAACGGGAGGTAGAAGTGGAGGTGACGTGCGAATTTTGCGGCGGAACTTTGACTTGTACAGCCTACATGGTTGACGAATTTCAAAATGGAATCCCTTCGCGTTAATTCGCGGCTTCGCGGCTTAATTTAGGCCCTATACATCAATGACTCGACAAAGACTTGCTATAATTAAAGTTATATATGCCTAATTTTCAAAACAATGGGTGGAGGGAAGGAAGTGACTTCGAAAGAAATCAAAGAACTTACGAGCCTTATTCGTCGCTTTAAAGACGTTCAACACTCGAAATAACGTTGCCATAAACAAAGCACAATAGTGTGACGTCAGGCACAAAACCTTGGGTGACGTTTCAGTCACGGGAATTAACGAGAGGACACGAAGGAGAAAATGTAACGCTACAACTGGAAACTCAAGGCAAAAGGTTATAAATGTGAGGGGGATTTAGTCACCAATGAATGGTTGGATGGTTATACGAAATATGCACGGATAGGAGAATTTATATATGGAAAAAGTGGGGTCAAATGGAGGATATATATATATATATATATATATCGAATCGGTGGTTATAGGCCTATAGCTGAAGTCGTCACAAGTGCATTTTAAGAAAATTCAATTGGAAAACGATCACCAGTAGGCCTATCTGGGTTGAGGTGACAATAAAAATTGTTGATGTTAAACGTGTGAAAGATTATATAGAGGCTTAGGCCTGCAAGCCGATATCGTGAGATGTGTTCCTGTACACATGTAGAAGCCGACTGATTTACTCGCCCAGTAAAGTTCTACGACTAGTGCTGTGAACTGGGCTTCGTAATATCGCTAACTTGACAGGCTTTAAGTTAAAAAGGGTAAATTATTGTGCATATAATGTATAACTACAGGATAGACACATGCATGACACAGTACACGTACCACTCTGTGAACACAGTGAGTTTGTCTCTTGAAGGACGTCAACACTCCAAATGACGTTGCTACAAACAAAACACAATGCTGTGACGTCTGTCACGGAGACTGGCGTGGTTCCAATGCACTCAGAACGTTACGGTGATTTTCGATTGGCCTTCATGTGAAGAACTTCACCGCCTGTGACGTATTAGATATACACGCCATATTGTTGGAAAACAAAGGCCTTCAACGACCACTCGGCTACACGTGAAACAATGAGAGTGGGAAAACTAATAGAAATGCCCTTTCCAAGACCGCGGGTTTGAGTCCATAATTTGTGTATCCTATGGTGATAAAGTACTGTTGTATAAAGGAACAATACGGTGACGTTTTATGATGGTGTATTTGTAATTTCTCGACCGGTTGCTCTCTTGTGGTGGATACAACATCTTCCTTGTAGATGCAGTAGATCCGGGGATCAATCCCCAATAGAGTCATACAATGGAGGCTTTAAATTATCGGCAATCTTAGCACTTCGTCGCTTAGCGCTCAACATGCAAGAGGAAAAGACAGAGTACTGGTCGGTCTAGTGTCAGTATAATATGCCTGAGTAGGGCGTCTTCAGCATAGCCTTCCAGTGAGGCAGCAGCTATATACATGCCGATCGGTAGGGTCCCTGGCCCTTTACATGGAGACACAGTGCATGATGATGTGACCGAAATAATGCAGAAAGCGACGCTGACCACCAATCAGAGTTTTATCGCCGGAATATTCCACTCATACCACGGTGGGAGTAAACAGTGCAGAGCCCGGGGGAAAACCATGACTTGCTGGCAGACCTTCCCACGTACGGCCGGAGAGCTGGATTTGAACTCACAGCAACCGCATTGGTGAGAAGCACTCGGGTCATTATACGTTGAACTAACCTATATGTATCCTGGCCATATTCACATAAAGGGGCCCCATGGCTGAGGGAATGAAGGGGTGCATTTGGAGCCAGCCCCTTGCGTGGGGCCTTGGTGACAATAACGTGTCGACGACGTTTTGTGGCGTTTTGCGGGGTCTACCGTGGATTGAACGTCTTACCTCAATATAAAATATCAAAATTCCGTTGTCTGAGGTATAATGCATTGCATTTCCATCGATCTAACGGATTAATCCTTATCCGTAAATTAATAAATTTGCTTGTCAATGAACAAGGTAGTGAGTACTCATGCAGTGTGACGCCATTTAAGGGAGACAACTTCGTTGTGCAAATTTTGAAGCTTTTCATTTGATATTATTCAATCACATATATTGAGGACATTGCAGAGTGAAGGCTGAATACCATAATTGTTCGAGTATAAGGTGGAAATGACAGCCCACTCGCTTCGCTTCTCATGGGTTATCATTTCCTCCTCTCGCGAGAACAATATTTATGGTATTCAGCTTTCAATGTGCAATATTCTATTTGTGTACCTGAAAGAGTTTTCGGCATTTTTTCCAGCCGAAGGCTGTAAAGACCTGCACAAACTTGCACTATGACGTCATTCCGCTGAGATCAGATTGAAACTTTACAAAATAAAATGTTTCTTTGATGACATCATCACGTCTGGGTGTGAAATATCAAAATGTGATATTTTCATATGCAGTGAAAATAACACTTTCATTAGTGAAGGAAATCCAGGGATTTCACTGATGTGTAAATCATAAAAACAGCTCTGTGAAGGTTGTACATATTGTACCGAAGGCCCCTCGGACAGTGAGGGCGGGGCAGGCCGGAATTAAACCAGCACATGTGTCTTAACCTTTCGGCCCCGGAGTTTGATACATCGTTTATGAAATAATCCACCATTACGCTGCGGTTCCCGTACTAAATCACGTCTCTCAGCGTAAACTGTCTTCAAAACGGTCTCCGAATTCAGAGAAATGGCATCTCTAACATCATTTTACAAAATTACACGCGGTGAGCGGTTCATAACAGAGGGTGTTGCCAGTTCCCGGTTCAATAAGCCACTCAATGCAGCCAAAGAATTATCCGTGCTATCATACCGTGGGCTAAAATACACACAAAGAAGCTAATTAAGCACCCCTCCGTCTGGGCCCCCTAGTTTTAACTGCACGTGGCGATTTTGTACACATGCCATTAATGTTCTGTATTCAGAGTGTACAATGTGACTGGTTGTGAACCCTATGACCCTTTGGCAAATGAAAAACGACAAAATGACTGGAATCCCTGTGTTTTAACAACACACATGTATTTCTATCATCACTGGTTTTGATGTGGCTTTACAAGTATGATTCTGCAGTTTCCTACAGTGCAAACCGGAGGGGGGAGGGGGGGTGCTTAATTAGGTACTTTGTGTATACTTCCGGCAGTTCGTACTAGTCAGGGCGCATGATCGTATCCAGCTCTTGCTGTTTCGGCTGTAAGTCAGGTAACCCCGTGCTTTACCCAATGCATCCCGATGTTCTATATTCATCGTGTTTCGTCGAGACACTTCATGTTGGACTAGACTAAAAATCTACCGACTTAATTTATTGAACTTGGGAAGTTTCCTGAATAAGGAAGCAAGGACAAGATAGACCTATGTTTTTTCTCTTTCCGAAAATATGTTTTTATTTGGTGAAATAAAATACAAGCTGTTCCTGTCTAGGTTGTACAGCAAGCTTCCATCGACATATGAATATCGACCAGACACGTCTACTACAGCTATGGTATGGAGGCCCGTGTAGGTAAGGGAAACTCGCGCATACAAATCTCCCTGCTAGAATCCATTCATACACACGTATACAGACGCACGGTGAGGTGATGTTATATAACATGCAAATACACCGATCAACGAGATTCACAACAGCAATTAGACATGGCTATAATGAAGTCTCTAAAACTATAGGTATATCTGCTCTTACAAAACCAATGAAGTTACCACTGCTATGTACAAAATATTGCCACTTCAACAATCAGTTTAAATAGTTACACAAAATAAAAATCTATGACAAACTCTAAAATATACAGCCTTTGTGACTATGGGATAAATGGTTCAGACTTGGGTATTGCGCAAATGCTACAAGCCATCAAAGCTCAATAGACAAAGGTATTCGTCAATTATCAAGAAAAGATTCAGGAAAATTAGACAGGTAGAGCCAATGCGTAAGGTAGCACCAAATATCTGCAAGTACATCGTCACCTGCCTGGTCAAAGAAAAACACTTTAAGGCCTAAGGTAGATATAAATGGTTCAATTTCAATATGCAGGTTTTAAAAACATTCAGATAAAATGCACTGGTTAAAACTCATAAAAATCCTGCTAAAATTCACTGGGAGATAAGAATTTTCTCTGTAATATTTATTTATTTATTTATTTAACTGGTGTTTCACGCCGTTCTTAAGAAGATTTCACTTAAAACCGTAATAAAGTGAAGTAAAGAGTTACAGGTATGCCGTTTTCGGTAGGCTCTGTGATAACAAATATGACTACACGAAGTTTCTCCCACCCCTCAAGAGTGGCACGAGAATCAAATTTAAACATAATGAGTCTTAACAAAAATCCCCAAAGTTAATGAGCTTTACACTGAGGTATATAACTACGATATACTTAGATAAAACTGTCTTCCAAAAACAGATGATTTAAATTATTACACCTCATTAAACTAAATAGGCAGAGAAAATAATAAAATAACAGCAGTGCTATATTACATTTAGCAGTCTGATAATGTATTATGAGATGTGTACATCAATTGTCTACCGTCTCGATCTTGTGGGTCGTTTTGTGGCTGTGCCAGTTGCAGCTGGCTCTTTATTTTGCCTCTGGGGTGAACTTTTAGTGTTCAGCACCAGTTTAACAGTCAACTTGCCCCTCTTAGGTTTGCCAGCTGGGCTCTTTTTGGGGGATGGTTTGGCCTTGGTGGCCTTTTGTCGTGTGGACCTCTTGGCTGGAGCAGGTGATATAGCCTTGGTCCGGGTTGGTGATCCTTGCACCTTCCGCCTCCCACTCCTTGTAGCGGCTTTCTTGGGCGTTATTTTCAAAGCAACTGTAGTTTTCTTGCTCTTCGTAGCCTTAGGATCTTCAGTGGCAAGAATTTTGGCAGGTGTCACCTCAGCATCTGAGGGACTTTTCCTTCCTCTCTTTGATGTGGTCTTCACAGGAGTAGGTTCCTTTGTGATATCTTCAACCTTTTTGCCCCTTGTAGCTCTTTTGGGTGCTGGGGATTTCTTAGGGGTAGCAGCTTTCTTTGGTGTTACTGCCTTTCTGACTGCTGTGGACTTTTTGGAGGTAGCTGCCTTCTCGGGGAAAAAAGCCTTTTTAGAAGTGGCAGCTTTCTTGGAAGTGGCAGCCTTCTCGGGAGTTAGAGCCTTCTCAGGCGTCGCTGCCTTCTTGTCAGCTTTCCTCTTCACTGGAGACAGCACTTTAGCAGATGTCTTGGACCTTGTTCTCGTCTTCACTGGTGATGGGGACTTCACAGGGCTGGATGCTGCAGCCTTGCGACCTCTGGTGCTTCGGCCTTTACTCGGAGATGGACCTACAGAGCACAATGACATGTTAGAGGAATCAAGAATGTGACATATGACTGCATGTACCTGTGTCAACGAGGCTGATTGCTATACCGTTAGCTATATACCCTCAGTCGGGTGGATATGACTCACAGCACCAACAATATTCATCACAGCAAAGAACCTAAGCACAGATGAAACGTTCAAATGACATCCTGACAAATCTTTTGGCCTATATCTCTGGGATTCATGTCCTGGCAATCTGCAATTCTGCTGGACTGGATCTACGCCTTTGACAGGTTACACCAAGAGATCATCTTATCCACCTGAAATAATTCTAATACTTTGTCCTTGATTATAGTTTACCACAGATGTAATGTGAAATGAATTGAAGCCTCATTTTATTTTATCGCTGTGATATGCTGTTTTACAGAGTTGATAATGCACCTTTTCATGACCTTGAACTTCTTTGAGGAGTTAAGAAAGTTTTATAAGGACATGAAGCATGCAGTGGCGAGCAACAAATCATCATAACAGCTGATACAGCTTATGAAAATGATTATGATGATTTGATAGCAAGTTCACAGGGAGCTGTTTTTCACCAAACATCTTAAGTTTTATTGCTTCAATGAAAGAGTTTTGCTTTAAGCAACTTAATACTACATTTATGTACTGTCTGACTTTTTCTGAGAAACACTTCCTGTTTTACTACAAACTACTACCCAGTTACTGGAACTGAATGATTTTAGGAAGTTTCATGAAACCTGGTCCAGGTTTCCTTGGGTGATCTAGATTAGCACAGCCAAAATGACTACCTGTCATTTCCTTAACGAGCAGAATTTTATGTGATATAAGGTAAAGGTAATAAATATTAATGGGTTGATTTAGAAAATTAAAACTACAGTAAAACTTGTCTAAACTGGCCATGCCCGGCTCGGTTTTACCAAATGTTGGTCTGTGGAATATACCTTGTGCTACAACAATAACACTTGCTGGTACTGCCTTGTACACAGCAAGCAGACATGTCACAAATAAACAAAGTTCTGTGAAAGCAAGCAAGGCGAATCAAGTGGTTCTCTTCCTTTTGCCCCAACTTTTATTTCTTTAAATGCGCTGAGGAACAGGCCTACCGGTAAGAGTAAATATGCTCGGAACTGGAACTTCTGAGGTGTTGTTTTCACATTGACAACTGTTTTCATACTTGTCAAGTCAAAGTAAAACTGTTTCCATTTTAGGAAATCCCTGAAAGTAAATTTCCCAACATTGTGTGTCGGTTCAGGACCTAGGTAAAGTCTCATTAGATACAATGAGTTGAACTTTCCGCACGATGTTCCCTAGCAGATCGGTTGGCCATGCTTGATTTAATGAAATTTGGAAAACAATGCGACTATAGACTACAGCATTTTTTGATATCCTGAATTACTCAATGTCATCTCAGCCAACACTGTGTGAAGTGTTTCAATCAAAATCAGCTTGAAATGAACTGTCTGCTAAGAGGATTACCTGATAAAGGCGAAGAGTAGGTTGGCCAGTCAGGCGGCACTCTGCTGTGTCAGATTATACGATGTGGATAAACATCACTTAATACAGTGGGGACTGGAAATCCGTCAGTATTCAGAATAGACAAGTGTCAGTGTATTCAATAAAAATAACATGGTTTGTAAATAGAGATAAAAGTGGACCAAGCAGCATGGTCGGTATTGAAAAGATGTCTGTTTTTAGATATGTCAGTGTTGGCAAGTTTCACTGTATCAGGTCTTTCATCTCGCCTAGATATTTAATTGGGTGGACTTTTCCGTTAACCTGTCAAATAACAATACTCACTCTTCTTAGAAACTGGTGTTGCTGGTTTTTTGCTTGCTTTTGGCCTGTAATGAAAATCAAACATTTCAAAATCAAATCAGTGATATTTGTTCCAGATTTAATACCAAAACAAATAGAGCATGTGGTGGTAGCATTTAAGTCTAAATAAACAGGTTCATGTATTAACTGTCTACAAAATGCTGGATAGGAGAAACAGAAAACATGTCCCTAGGTGCCTATTGGAGCATAATGTATTGACTCATGATATGTCAACATCACTATTAATGGCTGATGTATGCTGGCAATATTTGGCAGTACCTGGCAGGCTCAGGGCTGCTTAGTTCTGGCACTGGGGCTGTCTTACTGGCCTTCTTGGGTGCTGGAGTCGAGGCAGGGGAAGAGGCTGGAGCTGCCCTCTTACGGCCACGGGTGGCCTTCACAGGGGACTCCACAATGACTTCCTCCTTCACCTCCTACAACAGGCCAAATCACAACTGTCAGTCTACGTCCGTGGAAGCAAGCAATATTATCGAAAATCTCAAAACAGTACATCTGTGACTTTTAACTTTCCAAACCTGCTATCTGCAACATTCTGCTATGGCATAAGGCTCGTCCAGCGTTCATTATGAAAACCATTCCTTAATATTTCTTTTATATAAATCTTGGTATTTATGCTATGTAGTATTTCATGTAATTTCATATCTCTTTTTTTTTTACCATTCAAGTGTTTAAGTTTGTGGGACATCTTATTCTGGTATATCACAGACACTGTCTGACAAATTCTGGCTTTGTGCAGTTAAATTCTTTCTAACTCGCACAAAGTACTGGAACAATCATCACCAAATGTCAGTTGCCAACTGAAAACTTGTGCAATTCACACTTATTAATAACTGTAAGTTTGACAAAAAGAGGAGGTATTCAACATCAGCACGACTGAACATTTACAACAAATTACCTCTGTGGTATTTCTGCTGCGCCCTTGTCTGCGTGTGCTTTTTTTGGCTGGGGAGGCCTTCTTTGCTGGGGATGGTTTCTTTACAGGGGATGGTTTCTTTGTTGGGGATGGTTTCTTTGCCGGAGAGGCCTTCTTTGCCGGGGACCGTGTAGTTCTAGCTGAAGTCTTCCTTCCTCTTGTAGTAGGTTTCTCTGGTTTAGGAGATTCAATTTTACTCTTCTTGGCTGGTTGAAGCATTTCACTATCTTGCTGGTTTCTTCTCTTTCCTCTAGTTGCCTTAGGGGTGGGTGCTGACATTGGAGATGTCACTTTTTGAGACGGTGTTGCTTTAGGAGAGGCTGCTTTTGGAGATTTAGCCGCATTTCTGCCACGCCTTGATCGAGTGGTTTTAAGCTGAGTGGGAATTTGGGGTGTTTTGGTGGATGATGAAAATGACACTTTAACTTTGGATATGGACTTGGCAGGGGCAGGTGAGGTTGTTTTGCCTTGAGCGGCATTCTTCTGTGAAGTTGGTGTGGTATGGGCTGATGGAGGACTGCTCAACAACATATCTATTCCTGACAAGTTTATGGAGGCTCTCTGCTGCTTGGGGGTTTTCAGGAGTTCCTTCACACCAATCAAGACAGTTTCTTTACCCTTTGATGAAACAGTCATCATCTCTTTAATGCCAATGAGTGATGGAGAACTTCTCTGTTTAGGAGTCTGGACCAATTCCCTGACACCTTTGAGGGATGGGGATGCCTTCTCCTTTGGGGTTTTGTTCAATTCCCTGACACCTTTGAGGGATGGGGATGCCTTCTGCTTGGGGGTTTTGTTCAGTTCCCTGACACCTTTGAGGGATGGGGATGCCTTCTGCTTGGGGGTTTTGTTCAGTTCCCTGACACCTTTGAGGGACGGGGATGCCTTCTGCTTGGGGGTTTTGTTCAGTTCCCTGACACCTTTGAGGGATGGGGATGCCTTCTGCTTGGGGGTTTTGTTCAGTTCCCTGACACCTTTGAGGGATGGGGATGCCTTCTGCTTGGGGGTTTTGTTCAGTTCCCTGACACCTTTGAGGGATGGGGATGCTTTCTGTCTTGGGGTTTTGTTCATCTCTCGTACCCCTTTCAGTGATGGTGAGGAGCGCTTGTTTGGAGACTTCAACATTTCACGCACTCCAACTAGGGAATCACTCTTTTGAAGACGTTTAGCAAAAAGTTCCTTCAGGCCCAGGCTATTACCACTTCTACGTGATTGTCTATCTACAGGTGAACTGTTCTCGGAGTTAACAATTGGAGATACAAACATTTCCCCAGGTCCATTTGGACTGGCTGGTAAGTCATCAAACAGGTTCTCTGAAGCTGGGCTTTGTAGACTCTTTCTGGTTTTGTTCTCAGGTGAGTTTGCTGGAGGTGTAGCAAACAAATTCTCCACTCCACCCATGCTGATCCGCGACACCCGGTTTTTCCTTGTCGCCCCCTGAAGCAAAAAAAGGCCACCGTTGACTGAAGGGGAACAGAAAATGGTTCTGAAAGTGCTTGAAAACTTACACAAACAATGTTATCAACATTTCAGATATCACTAATTCTAGTGCTGAAAACTTACACAAACAATGTTATCAACATTTCAGATATCACTAATTCTAGTGCTGAAAACTCAATCGTTAAACACGTTTGTCATAGATGTAATTCAAAGAGAATAAGAGGAGCAACATGGACTTGAACGTTACCTTGGGTTTGGAGATACTCTTACGACCTTTTCGGGGCAGAGTCTTTGGTGTTTTGGCAGACTTCTTTCCTATGAAAATAGTGGCTGGTGAGTTGACATGGCCTGTGGAGGTGACGGCATATTGGCCTCTTCTGCCTGGTGTGTTGGTCTTGGCCTGAGGGTAAAACACATCAAGCACGACTAATCACTACTTAGAATAATTTAATATTTTACCATCTGGAGATTATAATTCAGATAGAACAATCATATTGTAATTATCAATTTCTGCTTTCATGTGAACTGGCCACTTAATATTATTTGTCTTCACAAACCTTGCCAAGTAAATGGTACATGGCCAATCAGGTTTAAAAGACAACAAAAAATATAACCAAGTCATTTCATCAGAAGGGTCCATACAGACCTAATGGGCATAGACATTTTTTTATGACATGCTTGGTAACTGTATAAATTACCTTTGAATCTGGAATTCTTATGAGGCAACAGGATGTGCCATTTTAGCGAAACCGGAAACATGGTGTCATGTGATACGTACCCTACGCTCCTCAGTATTGGGGGTGAGACACTCTTTTGTGTGCCATGTACGCTCCCGTTTATTATTACTATCGAAGGCCACGCGTTGTGGTCCCCTGCTTGTGACATGGGGAACACGCCCAGATCTATTCCACCATCACTCATTGAAAGTTATCTCGGTTATCTAGAGGTTTTTCTAGCCAGTTTCTTTATGGACACTCAATTTGAACAAATCAGAAAACTCAATATTTTTCATCACCAATGTATGTACAATGTACATATTTTATCAAAACTCAATACAAAATTTGTCTAAAACTCAATTTTTCATTGTGGTTACCACTATGAGAAAGTGGCTTTAAAAACCCCTGGTTACCATACATCACAAAAATAAAAAGTGATGTATGAACAGGATTCTTTATCGACACATATATACATTTGGCCTAGTGTTGTATTTTTTTTAAAAAATAGGGCACCAGTAAACGGGTGCTACATATGCCCGCAAGTTGTTGGTTTGCTACCTCTAATGGGGCAGTAAGTGAAGAGGTAAAAGTTATGATACAGGCCCTAGGCATAAGGAACATTTGTCATATTTGCGGAAAGCAGAAGTTCTTGAGAAGATACAGCTTGGAGAACATGCTACCGACTAGGGAACACACAGAGAAATGGGCAGACTTTTGGGTGGAGTTCATGACATAACTTGTAGACATAAATGACCTTGGATCAAGGTCATGATACACCCTCCAGACCTAAGGAACATTTGTGCAAAGCATAAGCCTCTGTAAAGTTATCGGTTTAAGTTATGGTTCGGACCAAAATTTTAGCATGAAGTGCTATGGTGATCTTTAGCTAATGACTTTGGCTCAAGGTCATGACACACGCTCCTGTCCTACGGAACACTTATGCAAAGTATAAGCTTGTACAAAGTTGTTGTTAAAATGTTATGGCCTGTACAAGGTGGTGTGGACAAACGGAGAGACAAACAGACAGATAACACCATTACATAACAAGTCCGCTTTCTTGGAAAAGTGACCATATAAAAAATTGATATAATTCTACCAAACCATTATAAATATAAACTATTAGAATATAAAATTATAGGCAACATGGATATCACAGAAGCTGTTTTCAGCTGTGAACAATGCTCACAGAAATGACTAGTTTCCCTTCAATCTGATGAAAAATATTTATTTATTGAACATGTCGTTTACGTCTTAATCTCCGTCAAGTACCAAAGGAGGTAATCCAGTAGAAGTTCATTGATACACAGCATCATACTACATGTCAAAGATCAAACACATACACTGTATAGAAATCATCACCTTACGACCCTTACCTTTTGAAGCCTTGGGGTAAGCATTCTCTTTCTGCTGACAATTTTCACACTAGTTGGTTTGGCAATAACTCTCTTCTCAACAACTCCGGTAACAACAGGATCTGCATGTTTCTTAACCACGTCTGACCACAACATCTTGGGAGTCTTGGGGGTCTTCTGTGCAGATTTCCCTGAAGTCGGCAGCTTGGGTGTGGCAGATTTGCCATGGATAGCTCTGAGTGCAATTACCTTCTTGAAATCTGTGGGAGGTGACACAATCTTGTCGACTGGGGACTTGAATGACTTGATTTTCTTTGAGCTCGTCACCTCTAATGTTGGTGTTGATCTCCTTCCTGCACGCTGATGGGTAGTCTTAAGGGTTATAACCTTGGTCACTGACTTTCTGCCCGACCGCGGGGTACGAGATCTACGTCCTGGTGCAGGTAACTCTGGAGAGGCTGACATCTCCACAACACACGCCAGGTTTTCGGGAGTCTCCTGGCCCTTATAGAAATCCTCTGGGGTCAGCATTAGATCAGAAACTCCGGTCAGGGTAACATTAAGGTCAGATTTGCCTCTCTTGTTCTTCGGGGTTTTCATGATTCGCTTAATGCCTTCCAGATTCGCATCCCCAGCACCAGTCTGTTTGGGGGATTTCACCAGTTCCCTGAGACCAGTGAAGCTCAAGACATGGGAATCTCCAACATGCCCTCTGGATGTCTTTCCTTGTGAGCTTCTCCTCCCTGTCGCTGAATCCTTGGGTGGTGATGGTGTATTTTTAGCTTTAGTTGATGGCCTTCCAACAGGCCTGGGTGACTTCTGTTTCCCCTTTGGTGAAGGGGTCTTAATTGTTTTTGGTGATGTCATAGGTGAGGCTGAGCTAGAAGGTTTTGGAGATGGTGTTTTGGCTGATTTTGGGGGTGTCTTCACAACAGCTTTAGGCGATGGGGTTTTTGTTGCTTTAGGTGAAGGGTGTTTTGCTGCCTTAGGCGATGGGTTGTTTGATCCTTTAGGTGATGGAGTGTTTGTTGCTTTCGGTGATGGGGTTTTTGCTGCTTTTAGGGGTAGTGTCTGTGAAGCCTTTGGTGTGCCTCCTCTGATTGGGGTCCTCACCTTTTTCTGGGGGCTTTCTTCCTTAATTGGGGATGCATTTATGACACTGGCAGCCAGAGATCTTCTTTTCAGCAATGGCTTGGGAGAATTAAGCGTGGCTACAGGAACGGATAGCCTCCTGGGTGTTGCACCACGTCTCACCGGAGTATCAGGGGGCAGGTGTTTGTTGAAGTGTTCAGGGCTCAGGGCAGGACCAAATGACACTCGTTTTCGTTTGGGATTAGGGGCTATGGAGTCTAGAGACTTCCTTTTCTTCCCAGTGGAAGGTTTTCGACCTGATCCTGACAAGCGAGACTCTGAAATGACAGCAGAAAACAGGTATAATAAAACAGCACTTCATCGTTTCTGTCCAATGCTGCAGAGCTTCATTCAGTGAGATACAACGTTTGACACGCCTTCAAGGGTCATTAACAATAATATTTTTTTTTCTTAATGCATGCCTTAAATTAAATTTATCTGAAAGAGGTTATAGACCGCGACCAGCATTAATTACGGTGGGAGGAAACTGGAAAAGGCTGGCCGAAAGCCATGACCATCTGCAGGTTGCTGCCTGACCTTCCCTCAAACGACTGGAGAGGAAACCAGCGTGATTTGGGTTTGCACTCACAGCAATCGCATTAGTTTAAATATTTCTGAGAGGTGCTACAGAAATTATCATGAGAATTGAGAACAAAGACACTCACCTTTAGGGGAATGCTTTGGGGCAGGTTTGGGTGTGGTCACAGTCTCGTCTTCCTCCAGGACTGGTTCTGAGCGCCGCCGCAGGGCATTGATCCCCGGCTTGAGCTGTGGCATGGCAGGGGTTCGAGGACTCACCGGGGGCAGGGACTAAAGAGGCAAATAACAAGGACACTTGTGAAGACCTACGAAATAAGCCTGAATTGCTACACAAATATTTGGCCTATCTGAGAATTATATCTCAGCATCAAGTGCCTTCATACACCCATGCTGACATCACCTAAAATATGTGGCACATCATCATTTATATCTGTAATGACCAGGATTCAAAATGACATTCTTCAATCGTCCAAACACAATATTTGCTTGAATCATGTTGCTTATAGTGGTAACTTCAATGTAATTCATTTGCTGGATTATGTAATAAAAAATTTGTCTAATTTGGCCAACTCAAAGGATAAACGAAAATATCTTCACTCAACCTGTGTCCACCACACAAATACATGTAATTTGTTGCAAAACTTGAAAGATAAATCAGACATTCAGCTAAGTTAATGCGAAATTAATACCTATTAATTTCCTAGGGTCGCCTCAACAAATCTTTTATCTACAAAGCTTTCCTCACATATCAGAAAACCTTACAGTATATTACTTCCATAAACATTTTTAGCATAAAACTGATTTCATGAAAGTGGTTGCTAGTTTACACATGTAAACAGACCTTTCTGCTGGAGCCAGACTGGCCGCCACTGTGAGAGCGTCTGCCAACTGATGACCTCGGCTTTGGGGTTTTCTCCTGTTCCTCGGGAGAAGCTATGGAGTCCACCAGTTGCCTGGGTGTCTGTGCCTTTGGCGGGCGTTTCGGTGACTTATCTGGCGTGGGCTTAGCAGATTTAGGCGTCGCCTGTCTAGTTGGTGTTCTTTTCGGGCTGGGAGATGGTGTTTTAGATTTTGTCACACTCGGGGATGATGTTTTTGGAGATGCAGACCTAGCTCTGACCAACAGCTTTACACCTGGTGAAGGTGTTTTGGGCTTTGGGGAGGTCTCAGTTGCTTTCTTGGATGATTTAGGGGTTAATTCCACCACATAGGTGATATCTTTCGCTGCTGATTTAGGCGTGGCCAGAGTAGATGCTGTCTGTGACTTGGGAGTAGCTTCAGGAGATGATGTGCGTGACTTGGGAGTAGTTTTGGGGGATGACGTTCGTGACTGGGGAGTAGATTTAGGAGACGAAGTGTGTGACTTGGGAGTAGCTTTAGGAGATGCTGTCTGTGGCTTGGGAGTAGCTTTTGGTGATGATGTTCGTGACTTGGGAGTTGTCTTGGGCGAGGATGTGCGTGACTTTGGAGTGCCTTTCGGAGAAGATGCGCTCAATTTTGGTGACGAGGATCGTGACTTTCTGGCAGAAGTTGGCTCTTCTGCGTTGGACTTGGAGATAGCCTGTGTCAGCTGTGTCTGTGACTTTGGGGTTGCTTTTGCTGGCTTTACTTGTGCCTTGGGCGTATCTTTCGGTGATTCTTTGGATGTTTGTGGGCTCTCCTGTTGTGGAGACTGTGCCTTTATTGCCACTTTTGGAGACTTTGTCTTTTTTATAACCTGTGACAGGAGATTGTTTATTGCAAGAGGTGTGGCAGTGAGTAGTGAGATATTTGTGTGATCTCCAGCAGCACTCGGTCTCAGTGGAGATTTCTTAGCTGGTGTAGCTTTGCTGGTTGATTTTGGAGTTTTCTGGGCAGGCGATTTAGCTGGGGTTTTTTGCTTCGGTGATTTTGAGGGAGAGTTTTTTGTGGGGACACACAGCACAGCACCGGCAGTTTTCTTTGCTGACGCAGGGCTCTTCGTTAGATTGCTTTTTGGAGTGTTGTTTATTCGAGACGATAGTACTTTTCCAGCATTAGGTGAATTCTTAGGAGAGGTTCTGGGAGTTGGAGGCTTCTTCTGAAAGTGTACCATATGTTTTTGTAAATAAATACCCAAATATGAGAAATGTGTTGCTCAGTTACCATTCAGTCAAAGAGCTGACTACTTGACTTCTAGAGGTATATATAGTATTATCCAATTTACTTAGGTTCATTCAGGTACCACTACTTCAAATTACATGTGTTAAAGACACCACCAACTGTTTCTCACATATAATGATTTCATCTTGTATAGAATTGCTGGTGAAACATTTTCCATCCCATTTTCTTCAGTTACATCATGTATCATCACTAACTAATACACTGATAACTCTAAAAGTATTAAAGGAACAGGTACTGCTGGTTTAAAAATAAATATATGTACTAACTTGAGTATAACAAATTTAGCAGTGAACACAAGAGTCTACCTTAGGGGAAATGACTTTTGTTGCTGAGTGTGCAGAACCAGGGCTCTTGGAACTTGGCCTTTCAGGGGTTCGGTGAGGGGACTTGGGTGGAAATTCAAACCTGAATGACCGATCTGTGATGGTGAACAAGTCCTTATGCCTAAGCTGGAGTGTGTCTCTCAAGACATTGCCATTTAACTGTGTTGGCGAGCCACTGCTTAGGTTAGTGATGAAAACCTAGGCAATACGATAAAAACAGAATTACAACTAAAGGTACTACTAACGTCACAAAAGCTCACCCTGCCAAACATAATAAGCTAGAAAAGTATGAAGTGGTAGATTTAAAACTGTACTGAAAGTTCACATAGTCTGACTTGAATCAGACAACAGGTCTCATCCCTCAAAACATAACAAACTCTTCCGTTCTGATCAAACAATCAATACCATGCCCATATGTTACAAATAGTCCTATTTTCCATGAGGATGTACCATGAAAACAGGACATCTGAGCACCTCATCCAACAGCTCTGAGGTGACCTGTGATATTTTGTGGATGGGCCAGTTAGGTTTTCAGCATGTTTCACCCTGAATACTAACTAGCTTTTGTTGTGTTTACGCACTATGCCCTTTGACCTAGCATTATTCAAAATTGAAAATATATTTTATACACAACCTTCTGATATCTAAAAAATCTTACAGCAGACATGAACTTCACTAGTTCCTTGTGCAAGTGTCTTGACTCAAGTAGTCCCTGGTCAAAACAGGTGCAAGCAAAGAGAACTGGTTCTTTGTTTACTTACACAAAGGTGTGAAAACTTCCTCAAAACAAAGGCTACTGATTTTATCCCAAGCCGAGACTGAGGTGCCTCCCCAAACTCAAGCATTATTCTGTCTCACACACATACATCAGCTTACTAGGTACAGTTCTGGAACTGTTCTATCTCGCAGGCAAACTCTAACTTGTTAAAGGTACTAGGCCAGGACAGGTAAGCTTTCTGTTTGACAGGAATACTAACCTAACCCATGGTCACTATAATATATATATATATATAGAGCATATACATAGAGCATTAATCTCTCAATTACTATAGTCAGAACTTAAACACACTGAATTTCGTGCATTACAATCAACTCAAAACAGCACAACATACCACCAATTACTACATCTGTGACTATATCTTGGTAAAATTCACATACATGCATGGTCTGACTCATATGCAAATGATGCCTTCAATTGACATTCCATCACGATTTTGTCTTACCTCTCCTTTCTTGTTCACATCTATACGGGAATGTTCCAGATTGACATTAGGCAGCTGTATTCTGATGTCACAGTCATTACTCCTGTAAATCGATACAGTTTTGGAACCAGGTTAATGTGTACAATGTACAGTAATATCATTTTCCACAAAATTTTCACACACTGAAAAGCAACTTTGATCCTCAGTTTGGCATTTGAATAACTTTTGTAAAAGGTAAAAATACAATTATTGGGTTGCTCAAGTGTTGGACTTCAAGGAAAGTAAAACATAATCAGCACAATGGCATGATATGAAAATGAAATAAAGCAAGAATTACTTAAAACAGTCACAGAGCATGCATGAGTCAAAAGATCTATAATACTGATTCAAAAATCTCTTTGAAACCTTCTAGTGGTAAATCAACTTATTCCATTTCATAATAAATGACAAAGCTGATTATACTAAAAATCGTTAACTATAAACTAGGCTACATGGTATCAGGATGTCACGAGCATGCACTGATTCTGGTCTTATCTTTATTCTTACCTGCCAAAGAGACAGGCTGTGGCTGTGAGAGGAAAATGGGCCCCGTCAGTGCCATTTCTCTTGATCACCACGATCTTCCCATAAAGGGGCATGGTGAAGGGAACTTACCTGGGACTGAAAATAGTAAGTAGTTTCAACAAATAGTAAGCACTCTCGACACAATTAAATATATACATGGCATCATCCATCCTATATGTATAATTGAAAGAAGCTGAGAGTCATCACCCTCCAAGTTGATGTGAATTATTGTCATGAACTGCATACAGTATTTCTGACACAGTAACAAGCCATGCCCAACATGGCACAATTCAATTCTGTAGCAACCTAATTACTGGATGATGATAACAGCACACAATGATAGGGATCACAATGTCATTTAGAGGTAGCCTGTAGTCTAGGGATGGGTGGCATATTTATAGACACCATGGGGTTGCTGGGCGTCAGATATTTACTACTCCTAACCTGAAAGTTCACAACTGATTTTTATGGCTAATTGGGATGGAGCAGTGAGTATGAGCAGTCGTGTTGGATGAAATCGACAAGTTTCTAATTCAGAAAATAACAACAAGAATGACATCAGAAATTTTAACATTGTATCATTTTCTGGAGTTTTATCATTACTTTTCACTTAATACTAGAATATCATTTTGCTGTACTGTCATGGGAAAGCAGAACAGCTCAGGGAAATAATGTCAAATTACTAAAATCCAATTTTAACACGACTGATTAATACAGATCTAATCAGTCGTTTAAAACCAAGGTTATTTTGTGAACTGTGAGGTTTTATATTTCTACATATTATGAATAATAATATCGAACGGGAGTCTTAAATTAAAATACGCCAGGACAACAATTGCAACTCACTTTCCGACAGTAAAACAGACGACGTCATTCATTCATCTGGCTAACATGGAAAGAGTAGTCATTACATGTAACATCAAATCCGACTTCTGTTGACACGAATACACTTGTGTGTACACCCCTTTCAGCGGCAAGTTTGAAAGTGGGTTACAGCTGTTTCTCTGCCTTACAGTTTGTAAACACGATCATGTGACTTCCAGGAAACATCAAAAGCTTATAAAGGTTTCCATAAAATTGACTTGATCGAAGATAGGCACTCAAACTGCCACTGTCACTTAACCGTGGCTTCCTGTCTTATAATCGGCAAGAAAATCCAAGGCGCCGAAACGACAAAGAACCCTGGATGTCTTTTATTATTGCACTGTACGAATTCTTATTTGTGTCCATGACTGCGTTAATATATCAGCCCAACTCGACACATAACCAAAAACAAAGATATCAATGTAACAGATGAAATGATCTAATTAGGTAAAAATGTTACAAAATATTACTTACCGTTAAAACCTAAATCATAAATACGCGTATATTGACGCGAGCGCGCGCTTAACTCGTCCTCTTTACGCGATACCAGCTTACTACCATTACTTTTGTATCTCCGCGAAAAAACGCAAAACTGCAAAAACCTTGCAATTACGTCTGTATGAAGAATCCTTGCACCTCAATTAATAAAGGATATTACAAATAAGTTGCTAAGTACATAATTAGCAACTAAAGACTTATAATTGTTGTTGAAACTTGTTAAAGTGGTGGGGAAATGCTATATAGCATCATGAAGAGCGTGCGTAGTAATACCCTGAGAAAATTTAACGGCGCCTTTAAATTGATTGGGCTAGAGATGCACTTAGGCCGGTCATGTGACCTAGACTTCCATTTTTGGATGTAATGGACAAAGGTCAAATAAACACAGGTCGATTTCAAAGTACGACGGGCGAGCGCCGTTCCATTCACCGTTACAACTTTGGCGCCCATGCTTGGAAACTTGATGTCAATTATTTTGACACTGTCACGGCAAATTTCGCACCGAAGTAGGTACCAGCTTACTTTAAATTACAAATCAAACAACCTGATTAAGTCAAGGGCATTTGTTAAAGTAATGATCGGACACATATTGCATTTAAATGTAGTTTTCTTCATCTGATCTGAAGTTATTGTGTCGTTGTTGTTCTAACAATTGTAGATTTGAGGTGTATAGTATTAGAAAATGCTATGAATTTTATTCATCAGTAAAATATACCTTACTCTAGATGTTAAACAGATATGCACCAAGAATTCAGTGTTCGGTAATTTACACTTACAGAATGGAGGGGGTCCGTGGCTCAGTTGATTATTGCTAGCGCAGCGTAATGACCCCAGAGGCTTCCCACCAATCCTGTCACTGTGAGTCCAAGTGCAGCTCATGCTGTCTTCCTCTCCGGCCGTACGTGGGATGGTCTGCCAGCATCCTACGGATGGTTGTGGGCTTTTCCCCCGGGAGAGAACCCAGGCTCTGCTTGGTTTCCTCCCACCATAATGCTAACCGCATGAAACACCAATCAAATAAATGAGTAAATAAATAAATACAGAATAGAAGCATAATTATGGAGCTTCTCATGTATAGAGACTAGAGTAGTTGAATGTCACTTCTAACTTCTGTTTCAAAATTGAACAGTGGTGCCAGTGATCTCTTGATCTACTATCCCCCCCTCCCACAACATCTTTCTTTTATTATCCAAATCGCTCCCAGAACCACTGATAATTGTCACATTGTTATTCAGTATTTAAGCCTTTGCCCATCACATATATATATCAAATATTATCTACACTGCCAGAGCATTGTTTATAAGTAAAGGTATAAAAGCCATGGTTTACATATATGTGAATGTAGAACCTTCATCAGTGGAGGCTTGACGGACATAAGAAACCAGACCAATCCCAAGGTTTTTAGAGATGTGTGGGATTAAGAAAATGTTCTAAATAAATTTTTAAAGTTCCTTCAAATTCCTTCGCTGCTGGATACACGATCCCTCATGGCTATGTTAAAAGCATGGTAACTGTAGGCAGTCACACATAATTCAACCCAATTCGTGCATTTTATGTGTCTGTGTGACGTTTGAGACTATATATGGTCTTTAGAACTGTTTCGAGTGGAAAACTCATTAACAAACAGAGAAAAAAAAATAGAACTGAGTTCTACACTGGTCACCCAAGCCTGTAATATTGAAAGATAGACATGAATGGCAATGTGCTTTTGTTTGTCTACCAAATGACGCGGTCTGCTCATCTGCGCATTTATGTGCAACTCGAAACTGCTATCTGGCTTATTTTGGTGCTGAAAGGTGCATATGTTTCTGACAGAATGTCTGAAAAGATGAATGTGAAGGCAGTTGTCTTAAATGTGGAAAGACTGGAAATTAAGTCCAGATGTACTTATGTTCGACTGTTAGAATTGGAATCCATTGCATAAAAATTTGATTGCTGTATTGGGTTTTAAGGACCACACTGCCAGTGGAAGGAATCTTGATGTCACAACATCATTTTCGTCTTCTTTATTTTTTTTTCGTCTCTTTATGTCCACCTACAAGTACAGGAGACATTTGAAAACCTTGTTTAAGTGATCTTTTACTCATGGGTAACATCAACTCTTCCAAAGTTCCATGTTGTGTTTAGTGTGGGAAAAACCTCTTGTCACATCAGAGTACCTTAACTACATGTATGGTTCACAAAACCAGATATAAATTTAAATATTTGAATTCTTTTAGCCCTTTAAAAAAAGAAAGCAAATTAAACTGATAAATTACTGTAGATGAACCTTACTTTATGTTTTTAGCTGTCTTTCACTTTTGTTCAAAGACCCCATATTATATTAGGCTGCCCTGGCATATCCCATTGCGATTTTCTGCTAAGGAATGCAAATAGAATAACACTTAAAAATCTGTTTTGTATAACCTGATGTTTGATATTCTTATCTGGCTTAACATGGAGGATCTAAAGTATTTTAGGACTTTAAATCCCCCCATTATCAAACTTTTCTAGTTAACATGAGAGAAGTGATGTTGCTGCATAGTGAGGAATCTGCATTGTTCTAATCAAGATTAACATTAAGACATTTCTACTTTGCTGTAAATATATATTTTGAATATATATTGTAATAATGCAAATGTCCATTGTATCTTTTCATCAGGTACACACAGCCAGTGCTAGGTGATTCAGAGGAACTTGTGACATGCTGCCCATTAACACTATTACAGCTTTCCAAATTGTACAGCTGTGTTCAAGCTGTGTAAACATTGAATCACATACAATACATGCCAAACCCATTTTGATATATAACCTCAAAGCCTTACAAATGTATTTAATTTTAGTGTACCTCTCGTGTTTCAGTGTCATGAAGCAGACATCATGCCACCTTCCAAGGTAAACTGCCGAGTCACCCGCTCCACAACTGCCAGTAGATGTAAAGTTGTGGCAAATAAAAAAGTCACACACAAGTGAGTAAATTGCAAGAGAATACTGCTGTAAAAAATAATTCGGTCTGGTGACAAAATTTTTTTTCTGCATGTGGTGTTTGGTTACATGTAATAAGTACATATAGCGTGCTGTTTTAGAGCGTAATTTTGTTTATTATCAGTAGGAAGAAGGGAATGATTTCGAGTGGCCTTCTCTCCAAGATCACACAGCTTTTCATTTTCATAACTGAATGACTATGCAGCTTCAAACTTGAAAAGTTATTTGTGTAACTAAGTCATCCAAAGTATTGATTCAATTGCAGAGGAGAGGTAAATAATTATGGAAACTACTACAGAATGCACGTTTCTTTTCTGTCCCTCTTCCTTTTTGCCTGTCACTTACCAGCCAGCACCTGTCCTATTGTCTGTGGTAATCTTGTTGCACAGCATTTCATCCCTCCCTCTTTTTGTCCCCAACTACGGTTTATAATTATCAGGTCATATTGTGTCATATTGTCCGTGCTATTCATGTTACAGACACCCTGGTAAGGCTAATCATGCGCCCAGTCCCGGGTGGGTGACCGGCCATGCTGACCTCTTCCAGGTACCACTCTCTCCCAGGAGACCAAACACTAGGAGGTGAGTTTACCGTGTCTCGCTGCAGACATTTTTACTGACTGATGATGTCGAGACCTTGATTCCAGCTGTCCGTCGTTTGCCTGTGACTTTGCCGGGAGGTGTGTCAAGTACCCGGTGAACAGCAGTGGGATTTCTCTGAATGCCCTCCGTAAATATGACCTTCTGTCATAAACTGTCATATACGTGTAAACGCAGTGTTGGTTAATGGGAGAGTTTCGAGATCGTACTCTTTTATCACTAAAGATAAGAAAAGCCCTACTCTACCATGTGACCTGTCAAAAATATTAGGCGACTATTTCTGATTACATTTACTATGACATGGGCGTCTGAGAAAAGTTTTAAAAAAGGTTATTTAAACTAGGACGTACAATGGGGAAAATTGAGGAGCTGGAAGTTTTTTAATTTAAGAAGCTCCTGAGTGAAGGACAGGTCGTTGTACCTCCCTTACACGGCAAGAGATGATCGGTAAATTAAAATCAACAAAATTGCCAGACATTTTTGATAAGTCACATGACTTAGTTGATCTCTTTTTACCTTATACGACAAAAGAGTTCGAAGTCGAAGTTTGAAGTGCTATTGGAGCATTAAATTCCAGTCAAATTCTTGTAAATCTGTTATTGTTTTATCCTAAAATCATATTATCTTCCAATTTCTTGCACTGCCTTTTTGGTGGTTTGTATTTTTGTACATATCATTGATTATTGGCTGGGCATGAAAAGGCGTTCATGCGTACCACTGTACATACATGTATTTGGTCCAGTGCCATGATTAGTTTGATCATTCAGGCAATATTCCCAGCATTTTGTTAATGTTTATCCTTGTGGGTTGGTTGTTTCCTGCAGATCATCTATGTACCAGAAGGTGTCCAGTCCGTCCCGATACAAGAATGCCAAGATCCCAGGATTCAACTGTCGCCATTCCAGGCAGTCTAAAAGCTCCAGTCATAGATCTCCTAGCCAACAAGGCGTTATGACACGGTCGCGAAGATCCTCAATGTTTCTGGCCAATGCTGCCCCCTTGATTCTGACCCCTATGTCACCCCAAGCTGCCAGTAAGAACGCACAGCCAGTACGCTCCAGCAGCAGGAAAAGTGCCAAAGGCTATGCCTCCTCCAAAAGATCCATATCGTCCAAAACAACAACAACCTCATCCAAAGTTTCAGTGTCATCTGACAAATCCCAGAACACATTGGTCTTTCGTGAACCAATAAACGTCTTGTCAACCTACAAATTTGCTGGAGATTACACGGAGGACATTCCTGCTCAAGAGACGCTGGAGGAAACACTGTCTGGCTCCACCACCCAGTCCATCCCCTCCGAAGCACCCATGACATCACTGATAACATCCAGCATCTCCTCCACAAAATCTGTCACTGTCATCTCTAAGACATCAGAAACAAGCTCAGAGTCCATAGATTCCTTGTTCCCACAGAAATCCGGTTTGGACTCACTGAGCCCAGTCCCGGCAGAAGAGTTTGTCTTCCCAAGCATGAGCGACACGGAAATCAGTTTCAATGCTAGCAGAAATGAGTTACCTGCAACGCCACGCTCCAAGCGCTTCCTGGAGGATGTAGAAGCATCACCTGCTCCCATGGCAACGCGCAGTTTTCACCTGTCGTCTTTGGCAAAGAAGCCAAAACTCTCTCACCCAACAGTCTCAGAGAAGCTAATAACAACGAAGAGTAGGAGGACAGCGGATCTGAAGAACAATGTCAGCTCCGATTTGTCAGATTCATTCTGCGTCAGCCCACAATCCACATCCAAGACAACTCCAGCACGTAGCCTGAGAGAGATGTCTTTGAGAGACATTTCCAACTGTTCCAGTCGTCTGGAGAGTTCAACTCGCCTGGACACTTTCCAAACCCCTGCAGCTCAGAAAAGCCTGCTTGATGCAGAAAGTGTTTTTGAAACACCTCAGCTTTCCTTTGAGGAGGGAGAAAACAGTGAAAATGTATCGAAGGCTGATGATAGTGTGGAAGCCGGAGACCTCACACAAGCGCCCTCTAGCAGCAGATGCGTTATTCTGTAAACTCTGACATTGGGGATGAATGGGGTCACAATTTCCCTGTGGTGGACAGAGCATGACGAGTGTTTTGCCTCTTGGCTAATATTATATGGTACAAACATATGTGCATATATAGTGTATGTTATATACATATAGGCATAGCTGTGCCATATTTGTATCATACATTGTTTGTCATGATTTGTACAAGGTATTGTGTACTGTCCTAAGTGCAATTTTGACACCACACACACTGGTATGGACTACCATTTGAAAAAGTGGAACAAAATGTGTTCTTTTACTCTTTATGTACATCTAAAATACAATATGGTAACTGAACAGTGAAAATGCTACACAATCAACCCTTGACTCAGCAAGTTCACATTTCATGAAAAATTATCAAACAAAACTGAAGACCACTGCTTTTGTTATTCTGTCCTAAACATTCACAAAGTTCAACCATCATTAGGTGTGACAGTTAATTACTGCTGTTGAGAAACCCCAGCTGTTACCCGTCCATGGATGCTTGATATTCAGACTGTCCCCCTCCCCTCTTCCAAATGACATCTCGGTGAATTTCTATGGTTTAGAAACCCCACTGGCACCTCTCAGCTGCTGTCTTTGGTTGTGGCACAGATGCATTTTTTGTCAGAGTATTAACACTTCTCCAGGAGGCATTATCTCTAGTAGTGTAACACATGTACAGTAGATGAAGCTTTTATTACACATCAGACTGCACATATACTAAATATTTGTACAAAGTCTGTATCATGTTTGTTGCTGATCTCTGACATCATTGTGCTAAGGTGACCTTATTTCATGAAGGTCATATGACCATGCCTTTATTTATTGCAACAGATGTGTAGACTTACAGTTATATCTGTCAGGCAAAGTGTGTAGGCTCACTGTCATATTTGTCAAGTCAGTGGACAGTCTCGTTTTGTTCTTGCATTTTTGTGAATAAAGCGATAGTCGTTTAATGTAGATGTATATATTATAATTGTAGTTCATATGCTAGGACTAGAATGCTACAATTTGACATAAACCCAGGTGTGCTTGGGTGGATTTTAATGATGGCTCATGGCTTCTGAATGAAGATTTTATACAGCAGATAGGAAATATAGCAGGCATAGTCAGTCACAGGTGTATAATAATTTATATAAATGTAGTTAGTCCAAAGAGTGTGCGTGATAGAATATGAGAACGTGGTGACCATCTTTTGTGAGGGAATGGATGTAATGGAGGTTTGGATTCCTGAGGGCAGATCTGTGTGGTTTATACAGTTTTGTTTCATGAACACAAGCTTGAATGGCGTACACAGTTTTGTTTCATGAACACAAGCTTGTGTGGCTTTAATACTCAGTTCTGCATCATGAACACATGCCTGTGTGGCTTATACAGTTTTGTTTCATGAACACAAGCTTGAGTGGCTTACACACTTTTGTTTCATGAACACAAGCTTGAGTGGCTTACACAGTTTTGTTTCATGAACACAAGCTTGAGTGGCGTACACAGTTTTGTTTCATGAACACAAGTTTGTGTGGCTTTAATACTCAGTTCTGCATCATGAACACATGCCTGTGTGGCTTACACAGTTTTGTTTCATGAACACAAGCTTGAGTGGCGTACACACTTTTGTTTCATGAACACAAGCTTGAGTGGCTTACACAGTTTTGTTTCATGAACACAAACTTGAGCGGCATACACAGTTTTGTTTCATGAACACAAGCTTGAGTGGCGTACACACTTTTGTTTCATGAACACAAGCTTGAGTGGCTTACACAGTTTTGTTTCATGAACACATGCCTGTGTGGCTTACACAGTTTTGCATCATGGATTTTTTCAGGCTCTTCTACAGGCAGCTAATATCTGTATAAATGGTTTTTGTCATAAGCTATGTGGTAAAATGAATAAAACCCATTGTCCCGTCATGGGAGTTGAGTAGATAGAAAAACATCTTTTGTCTTTCTCAGTTACTGTGTATAATCATTACTAGACTTTCTCTGAAAGTCTTGTGTGTTGTATTTGGTAGTATAGACAGAAGGTAGCGAGCAGACATTGGTGGCAGTTCACAATTATAGTCATGATCTTCATTTGCCTACCAGTTTCCTCTAGATCATACAGTCATGCTTGCATTGCTGAAGAGCCTACAGACTGCTGGTGGCCTTGTGAGTCAAGCTCTGCTTAAATCTTGAAAAGCTTCAGTGTTTCCTGAAGTTGAAGTGCTGGGTTCATTTATTTGATTGTTGTTCGAAGTCAAAGACGGATCCTGACTGAGGCACTCATCATTAAAAACATGACAAAATTTTCTCTTGAATGCAAACACCTGTTTGAATTTATATGAATTTGTTGCTGAATTATCTTCATTTTAAGTGTGGAGTATTTTTCTGCCGACTGGAGATCTGAAGGTGCCTATGTCTTTATGCTTATAAGAGACTGACCAATGAGAGAGCTAGGTGACATCAGCTGTTTATAAGGTGTGATGTAAATGTTCTGAGTTGACAGTCAATGTAATATGTAACAACATGGGACAAAGTACTGTTTTAGTGTTATATATTTTAATTATAACAAGTACATGAGTGAACAACTCTGCAAAGTATTTCCCAACCATTGTGTTATGGCAGCTTACTACAGTATCAGGTGAAGAGTTCTTTGAACAATTATGTCCCAGCCCACACACAATGGCTGTGTTTCTGACAGAGCATGGTCAAATGTCAATTTCCATAGCTGTTAGAAAAAAAATACTTTACTGAAATGAACATAATATTGTTGAACCTGTTTGGTAATCTTAACTTAGAACATGTGCTGTGTTTCACTTTAACACCATATTGAAGAATTTTTGCTCAGATCTGATTGTGATAAGTCTTTTAGAGTTGGGTGGTAGGGGTAACCGAAGTTCATGGTATAAATATGTGACCGTTGGCAAGATTATGATGAACTTCTCCGCATTTGATGAAGAGTTCAAAGTAAAATGTCAAAGTGTATGATGAATGACAGCCAGATACACGTAGAGGAGGAAATCAGACAGTATTGTAGCCATAAAATATTGCTAAAAGTGGTGGTAATATTGGAGACTATAGCTGTCATCATTACTGAGACTGTGGATGGCAAGAACTGGTTGACCAAATGCATGGTATTACGGGTGTTCTGTACCAGTATACATGTAATTGCTGGTAAGTAACAAATAGACAACAATGGAACTGTCTTTCTGGTAGATACAGGCATACTTCATAATTTGGTTAAAACAATGTTGAAATCAATGACTGCCCAGAAGAAAGCATTTACCAGTTCTCAGAAGTGCTCCAGTGGCATTTTTTTTCTCTCCACGTGGATGAAGGTTTTTGTCCCCCTGAGATACTGTGCCCTAAGCCTTTTGGCTAGAATTTACTTTAGAATTTAGATTAGAATTTACTGCCCCCGCCTCACATCTGGTTTTTTTTTTTTGTTTTTTTTTTGTTATTATTACTTGTTAGGGCTAATAAAACAAACTGATTAAAATATACCATTAAAAGATCGCATGTATGTACTTAAAAATCATTGTACTTTTGGGAATACGTTCCGAAATGCCTTGATGCAAATCCTGGCAAGTAGGGCCAAGTTCCGAGTTTTACTATCAACACGGTCCTAGCAGTGAACGGCTTTGCAGTCAGGTGCTCAAAAATGGCGGCTGTGGCGAATCGAATGGATGAGCTTGTCATTGATTATCTCTTATTTCGTGGATTAACAGGAAGCCTAAGGGCTTTGGAAACCGAACTTAAAAATGATAAAGAAAAAGGCCTCAGGGTAAGACACCGAGAATCGCCTTGTCCTCTTGTAGACTTGCGTGAAAAGTACCACATCACGAAACTGTCTAATATAACGAATATTGAGCACCCAATAAAGGCTGTCGAATTGACGTTAACTGTTGACAGCCGCAGAGAGGGAGCTGCAGATAAAACATGTTCAATTAATGTCAAATTAATTGTGCAGGCACATTACCACAAACGTCATTCAGGTGACCACTCCTCGCAAGACCTGGATTTCTGTGAGAGCACCCATAGGATTGTGTTCATGTTTCTGTTCAAATTGCCCTTGGCAGTTTAAACTTGAGAAAGGGTGGTGTGGCATAGAGCTGCATTGGTACAAGGCCTTTTAAACCATAAACAAAACTGTGTGATTTCATGATTACCTAGCCAGCATTGTACAGTTTAACCTGTATGTCAAGCATAATCACATCCGTTCTATTTTGTGTGTTTAAATATAAAAGACATAGCGTTAGTAATGATAAATTATGGACATAAATATCATGATTGGCTTTTGATCCACTGTTTGCAATGCATGTGTGTCCAACATGTCTGTCAAGCCACACTCTGAAGATTGAATGCCATTTGCGTAACGGATCAAACAACAGGTGAAGGTGATAAATATTTATGCACCTGTAAAAGCATAATCATCTCATTGACTTCAAACAACACTTAGTTTAATTGTAGATCAGGTAAACCTTCACCTCACTGACATCAGAGATCTGGTTTCTATGGCAACAGACAAAAAAACCTCCAACTGATGAGAATCTTGGGACAGATTATAGTTCATACATCACATTTGTGGTCAGTTGATTTGGTTTTGATCTTGATGCAAAATGTATTTAGATATACTCTCATGTCAATTGACAACGGGGACATTAGAGTGACTTTGCATGAAACATTTCTTCTTAAAGCAACTAGATATATTTAAAGTTTGAAGCAGACAGATATTTTATATCCAAATGTGAAACGTAATAAATGTAACACACATGTGCAAAAGTATATGAATACTTGTGCCGAACATTTCTTTCCTTTTCTGCCTAATTAATGTACTTTGTTTAATTTCAGGTGGACAAAATCATCGAACAAATTCAAGGATTTATAGCAGTGTACGACCTGACAGCTTTGAGAGAGAGTTGGTCATATCTCAGTAACAAATTCTTCAATCGGCTGGAGCAGAAACACATGAGCAGTGTGCGCAAGCTGGAAGTGGGGTTGTTCAAGTACTACTTGGTGAATGCCTCACAAAATAACAGGATAGACAAAGTGCGAGAGTTCTTTGAAGTCATGACACCAGAGCTCCAGAATCAGCCCGAATTCAAAGAATGGTTCAGTAAGTCATTATTCTATCATGTATTTAAGTTTTGGTTTTTTTTGTTGAAAGGAAAGACAATGCTAGGCTTATAAATGTATGTGCGTAAATAAAGTAAATTTTTATGATGTTGTGTAAACAAGTTATTGCATTTCAAAGCAAGTGAAGTCGCACACATTGAACAACTTGAAATTGCAGACATGTTTCATCAGTGTTAACAAACTCACCACGCATGAGTTATTTCTATAACTTGAAATCACTGACATTGAACCCTGTTTTGACTTTGGGCCATGTTTGCGCAGAGTACATGTGATGCAATATTGTGTTTTCGGTTTCACTGTCATTGTCTTTTCCTTTGAACTAAACATACATGTAGTACATATCATCTCAGTGTCATTGTATTGTAAACTGAAGAAGATTGTGCTCTTTAAAAGTAACCACATTCAGACACAGGTTTGGTAACTGCAGAAATGAAGTCTTCCAACTACAGACAATTCATGTGACTTCTGGCATGTACTGCTCTTTGGAAAACTTTTGAAATGTTATGAGAGTGAAAACGATAAATAAAAAGCTAATTGTCCTGTCCTATGAACTGTAGTACAGACGTGAAAGAAGGATGATTAGCTGGTAATGAATCGTGTGAAGTTATTTGTGATTTGCTGTAAGTCACAAAATGTCACATAATTGCACATGCTCTTTCATCCACTTACCAGGTGTACCTGATAAAACAAAAGTTTTGCCATGGCAGGTGGTAGTAAGAGACTGTATCGGATAACAAACGATGTATACTCTTGTCTCTGTATTGACTGTGTTTACATTGATATCATTTCCTGTCCTCAGCTCTGCCCTTCATTCGTACACCAGAGGAGAACAACAGCTTTGCTATATACTTCACAAGGCAGTGGCAAGACACATTTTTGCTGTCCTTCCATAATTTCGTAAGTGTCATGCTTCAAGCCATGCGTATCCTTTCATATCAAGATTGGTTTTTATGGAGGTAATGTTGTTTAAAAATGAAAATAGCAAACATTAGGAGTTGTTGTTAACTACATATATATGGTGATTTAGTAGAGAGCCATATGACATATGCTTATAGATATTGTCATGCTGTATTGGCAGTAATATCTGGGGTGGAGGAAATGAACTGTCCATTGCATTCGGAGAATTTGTGATGTTGCCAAAGTAGGCAGTGGCAAAGGCACTCCATTCCTCTTTCTTAGTCTGGGTCTATTGGTGAGAATCACCAGAGGCCGATTATAGGAGCATGAAGTACATGTGATGTAGAGAAATTTCAGGCAGTGGTTTCACCGAACTACTCAGTGTCAGTGCATTTAACAAAATAGACCACGTGTTATGCTCAAATAGTAGCTTCCTTTCATGACGTTTTCTTCATTGTTTTGGTGGAATTTATATGCAGTGATTGTGAATAATCATATTATTGAATAAAACTTATGTCGTGAGTACTTTCATGCATTTATGTATAGGTACTACAGAGGTACTGCCAAGTTGGGACTGGCCATTCTTATAGCCTGCATAGATATTATAGAAGTACCTCCAGTCTGGGTCTGGCTAATCTTATAGCCTGTATAGATACTACAGAATTACCTCGAAGTTGGGAGTGACCATTCTTGTAGCCTGTATTGTAGTATTTGTACATCCCAGCTTGGCGGTATTTCTGTAGTATCTATACAAGCAGGCTGTAAGAATGACCAGTCTCAGCTCAGAGCTAATTCTGTAGTATCTATACAGGGTGTAAGAATGACCAGTCCTCAGGCTTGCATGTGATTCTGTAACAGCTATGTAAACTTGAAAAACGACCATTTCCTACCTGGATATGATTATGCGATATCGTCACCTACTGCCAAAAGGGTAAATCTCCTGACGGAAGTGATTCTGAAGTACAGAAGAATGACCTGTCCCAGCTTGGATTTAACTCATACATGTAAGGAATAACAACGATATGTCCTAGCGTGGATGTGACTTCTGTGTGAATTTAGCGTATATAAATGTAGCCAAGTTGTATAACTTTCACGAATCTAATTCCAGTTGTATTAAAAACAGAACATGTAAGGATGACCAGCCTCCTGGCCTCTGACTCCATAGATAGTATGAATTCGGCCTATATGAATGTCCAGTCTTCTCGTAGAGGTGACTTTATTACAGTACACTCACTCACAAGGGTTTACACTTGACAATGCAATACAAAACTTGGTAAGCTATCTATTAGTCCATTTAGGCATAGGAGATTTGCCTACATCCTTCATACATTAAAGAAGCAAATGCAAAGATGAATACATAATAAACACACTGCAAACCATTGTTTATTCATGTGCACAAAATCTGATGCATAAAGACATTGTTTAGGTAATTTATAGTTGATGTTGGCGGCAACCGGTCCCAACATGGAGGTGCACTTGATGCATACTGTTGTTTAAAACCTGAGCAAATTTCCAGGCAGTATACAAGTCTATTTAGTTTTGAAAGTCAGGAAGATTAAATAATAATAAATTTGTCACACGAAATAAAGCATTGTCATCTAAATGATAAACACAAGATATAGCACAGAGGCAAAAGTGTGTGAAAATTCAAAACTAAGAAGGTACAAGCATTCTCTTCCACGAGAGAGAAACAACAACAATGCCATATTACTTCTTATTTTCTAGTCAGTTTTAGTGGGTGGCGATTTTGCCACTCACAACAGCCGGAAATCGCCAGCTGCAGGCTACTAATGAACATCCTGATATACTGTATATAAACTTTCATTTCTTGACAATCTCATCAAAAATAAACTTCATAGGGTGAATTAATGGGATAATAGGAAAGGAACATATTTAACGTTAGTTTATAAATATTACAAAACATACACTGGTTATGCTTTCATGCTTTCCTAGCAAAGCTGATATGCAATTTTTGGCCTTTCTATCTCATTGCTTACTGTTTCAGGTTAATTTAAACAGTTGTTCTGTGCATATGAGCACCTGCAGGCATTTGTGTTTGCCATTATAGAACATGCAGAATATTAACGAACATAGTATTAAACAAATATCCTGAAACTTTTACAGCTTTGTGAACAGTCTTAAGTTTGTACTGAAAGAAAGGTGTTGCCCAGCTTCATATGATTTTAAATGTTGAGCGTTAGAGAAATATGTGATTTGGGGTTCATTTATATATTTATTTCATTGGTATTGTACGCCATACTCAAGAATATTTCATTTGTGCAACAGCTGCCAGCATTATGGTGGAAGGAAACTGAACAGAGCCTGAGTTCTCTCAGGCTCTGTCTGCAGGTTGCTGGATTTTCGGTTTAGTATACATGTATATGCTTCTTGAAAATGCGCCTTCCCCATCCTCACCAATCAGATGTCTGCAGACTCAATTTAGATATTTTAATATATGAAATAACTTTTAGCTCTGATGTTAAATGTTGAATGTGTAAACTTTTTTAAACATTTTATTTCATTTCATTTGAGAGTAATTTCCGTACACGTGCATTTCAAATGACTGTGCTACATTTGTTGACCTGTTGTTGCCTATGGGTCCCTTTGCATAACAATAAATTTCCATAACATTGGTGTTAGCAGTTGAGTGATTCTGTGCAAGGTCTCAAGTCAGCTGACAATCCTCAAACCACAATGAAGTGGTGCCAATTGTCAGTTGACAAAATATATTTAACTGATGCCCCTCACCAGTTACAAGCCGTGGAGCTACAGTATATTGGGAGGACCCAAAGCCTCAGCTAGTATCTTGCCAATACACATGATACAAGCTTGATAGAAATTTATAATAAACATGTAGTATGATGTGTTGCCTTGCACTATTGCTATGTACAGCAGTGGTGCAAATAATGAAGATATTTTGGACTCGGTGCTCACACTAACTGAACAAATCGAAATGGTGAGGACCTAGTTGTAAAATTTAGCTAGGGAAATGTCTTCAGTCTTACGGTATATCAAAATATGATTTTCTAGTGAATGTATTCTCTTTGAACTAATGTCTAGGTCTAGGTAAGAAAAGATCAACATAAATGGTGCAAAGTACTGCTGCAGGGTCCCCCATCATGAACACAAAACGGATAGGGACTTTGTGTGTGGAGAAGACTAACGAATTGTACTGGAAGACAACTGGTCACTAGTTACAAGAAGAATAAAATTATAAGAGCAATAGACCCAATTTACAATGCTCGGGCTCATGTCCTAGTATGTGATTTAAAATTATTGCAAATCATGATTGGCCATGTCTTGTATTTCCTTAATACCACTACAGCTTCTCCAGTATTATTAACATTCGAGCAAGACCAGAAGAAAATGAGGGCTTTGCGTGAAGAGAATGAAACTTTAAAAGCTCAGGTGAGACCATGCATGTTGGGTTATTTGGTACAGCATGCATAAATCTAGCAAGTACAGGTAACTTTATCCTATTCTGTGTGCCACCAAGTTCTCTGAATATGTTGGTTAGATCAAGAGTTTTTCAGTTTGTTTCTGAGTTCCTGATTACTTGCAGTATCACTCAACTGATCTTCACTATATCAAGTCAGACACTGCGGATAGTTCTGCACTTTTATATCACTCTGTTTTCTGCCTTAATCTGATTAATACATGAAAGTCTTCCTGTGAGTGTTTAAAAGGCTCTCATTGTTGTCCGATCAGATGCTTGCCTGGTTTGGTTACCTAAGAATTTATGCAAGTAGAAAATTTCAGACGTATCAGTCAAATGTCTGAAAGCTCTTAGACACCATCTGGTCAGCAGTAGGAGTTGATCATTTGACTGGATACTGTATTTATATAATATTCATGAGCTGTCGAGTCCGGTGGATCAAGGCAGAAAACAGAGCTTTAAGTGAAGTGTCTGACTTGAAAAGATAAAGTCGAACTGAACTGTTTGAATGACAGAAGTATATTTAACCTTTTCATCTTGTACCTTCAGAACAAGAACTTTTTGAGTAGACATCCACAAACCAGTTGCCCTTGTCATTTAATGAGGTAATCCAGAGCAGATTTTCCTATATGAATTTCAAAACAAATATGTTCAAAGTAGGATTTTGATTTCCCCCTTCTCATTTCACAGATTCGTAATCACCCAGACTTTCAGACAAAATCTCGCAGCCAAACTGTCACAAACCCCATGGAACTCATGGATGATTTCTTCTCAATATCAGGGTAAGTTGTTGAAGTTTTGTAGGCATCAACTACCCTCTGCATACTTATATGTGAAGCTCTGCCACAAGATTACACCGCAAGATTACCTTCTAAGGATTCCTTGTCGTCGTATAACTGAAAAATTGTTGAGTACGATATAAACCCAAGCATACACACATACTTCACCTGCAGCTGTAATTAGCTCTGGAGGTTGTCAGGTAAATTACTATGGGAAATGATTTATTCCGGCACTGAGGAATCCTTTGTCTACCAGCCGAAGAGAAAAATTCTTGATTACGGCATTCGGCACCAATGTGATAAAATAAATTAACGTTCAGCTTTACTTAAAATTGCTTCTGGCCTCTTGGTTCAAATGTCATGCTGTAAAGAAATTAATGTAGCTGTATGAAATCACTGTTCTGTGGATACTGAAGCAGTTGCTCGCTCTTATTATTCTTCAGAGATGTTGCTGAGCAGGAAATTCAGTCAAAGGCCAGAAGTGAAAAGAAATTTTTTCAGTTTCCTTCCTCTCCACTAATGCGGAAGAGTGCAAACTCCAAATCATCTGTCAACACTGATGGAAACAGGTTGGGTCAAGGGTCTAACGGCCGAGCAGAGACTGAGAAAGATGAGGCCCAGCCAAGTACTTCTGTGCCGACTAGTGGTAGAATCAGAAATACTCTCCAAGGTCAAGGTCAGCGCTCAGGCCAGGTGCTGCCCTCTACCGGCGATCACCCCCAGGGGCAGGTAATGAGGAACACTCCTGTAGTGACCCCAGAGCTGAGACAAAGGAAAGCGGAGGAGAATGGGAAACAGAAGAGAGAGAAGAAAATGGAGGAGTTAGACAGGCAGAGAAAAGAGCTGTTTGGTGCTCCTAAAGCTGATGTCAGGAAACCAAAAGATAAGGTAAGCTGCAATTTCTTTGAAGTCATTTTAAAATTTTAAGCATTAATCTTCATCATAATTGCTTGATTTAAAGGTCATATTAGACTGGTTGGGCTTGAAATGCATGGCTACTGAGTTAATGTCAGCCATATGCCAATAATACCTCTATGCAGTCAAACGTGAATTGATGAATATAAACAGTGGCTTGTTGCATAGTTTAGAAATGATTTCATTGTGATGGATTTTTGTTTTGGAATCGACTGATAATGCTCATTACGTGCTGTAGTTGTGGCTGTTTTTGATAACAGCTGCTGCTTGTCTTAGCTAAGGATGTTACAAACATATGTGAATATTGTGTGTTATGTTCGTGGACAGAGAAGCAGTGTGAGTGACGCCCCGGTCCCCCAGCTCAGGCCAGACACCTCTGGGGAGGGGGAGAGTACGAGCAGCAACCCTGAGCCTCCCCCACCCTCAGTCACAGAGACCAGGGACAGGGGCATCAGTCAAGACCACAGTAAGATTAGCCTTAGTTTCAAAATGCTGCTGTCTGTTCTAGATATACATGTGCTTATGTAATATACTACACCCTTCTTACATTTTTGATAGCTGTATTTGCCCTGAAGTTTCACATGGGTCTAAGTGACTGAGTTTGTGTTAGTCTGATAGCTCTAGTGTTAATACCAAATGGGTGTTCTGAGGTTTGTTTGAAAGGCAAAATGCCAATCTACTGGAAAGATGCCAGTGCCTGCTCCAATATTATTTTTTTGTTACCTTTATGTGCCTTTAAAATTGACACATTTAGTGATTAGAATATTTTACATGTATAAGTCAATGGAAGTGTAACTGTGAGAAATCTGTTATGTATGCTTATAGTACTCTGCCTGCTTGACTAAACATTACAAATCCTGCCAAAACTGGATCATCTGTAATGCTACAGAGCTGGGTTCATTTTGAACTGAACTGTTGTATTTTAAGGGAAAGTAAATTAAAACCTATAAATAGCTCTGTTATTGTGGGGTTGAATCTGGATCATGTAGGGAATACATACGGGCTTTGGTTTTATTGTGCATATGTCTTTCAGTGTGTTACGGTCTTCATGTTATGTTGTCGCATGTTGATATTTACAGCAACAGAGTGCCCATTTCTTCTACTTAGTCAGGTGAGTACAGATATTTACCTTACAATTCTCGAAATTAGAATTTCATGTTAATTAATAACAGCGTTTCTAATATTAACAAACTAAGATAATCATTATTACAGGAAGAAAAATTTATGTTTATGTGCAAATAGATTGTCTTTTTATTTTTGCGTTTGGTGATTCACCTTACACAGGAACACTCAGTGCTAGTTTACTTCCAAACAGTTGGCCACCAGTACTAACATATGCACTGTGATCTTAACTCCAAGCATCCAGCGGCCTTCAGTGGCCGTTTACATTGGCTTCTCCCTGCTCTTTATAAAAGGGATCACAAGTTCAAGCCCAAGTTTTGTTGGTACTCAGCAAACTGTTGTTTTTTCCCACTGTTATTCTCTGCCATGTTTCCCTCTGGACTGTTGTTGTATATGTGAAATACCAGGCAGATAAATACACAAATAAAATATCAGATTCTCAACATGCATGGTGGGCCTAATGTGCACAACTCAAGATTTATCTCCCCTTATTTTCTACAGGAGGAATACAGCGAACATCATTCCACGATATCCAACTCTAGTTTCAGTATCACGGGACAGTATATTGTCAGCTCAGATGTTGATGGAGTTGTCAAGTAAGGAAAATATTTAAAATCAGTAATTCTGCGACCTTTAAGCAAGGAGGGGGCGGGTTTAGTTGGCTAACTATGACCTTGAGCTTTCCGAAGTGAAAAGACCATGCCTTGAGGAGGGAGACTAATTTGTTTTCACACTGCTGAGCACTGCCGGATGGGTGACATAAACTTTGCCCACATGCAGGGCTATTATATACGTGATCTCTGTCCAAAGCCTTGACTGGTGCCACCGCGGTATGTCACTGAATTGAACTTAAAAACAAATAGGCCAACTACACAGTCATTCCAAATTAAATTTACTCTTTCATGAAATTGCCCCAAATTCCTACTGTGCATGATGTGCAGTAATTTGGAAAGTCTGTAAAATCGAGGTAAATAAAATTCATTTAAGTGCTTACATCTGTCTAACATCACTCAACATGCTGACCCCTTCACGAAAACCACCATGTAACTTTATTTCAGTTCTCGGAGTTCAAAGCAGCAATGGACGCTTCTTATCACTAAAACTGAGCCTGAACGCATACCATCAGCAGCAATATTCAAAAAACCTACGAGTGACTCAACGTGGTGAATGCAAGGCGAACTAGATTGTTTTTGAGGACCTGCGAAATAGCTATACTATTCAACCTGGGGTTTTAGCAAAGTAGAGGCTTTAGCAGAATTTATCAGTCTGTGAAGTAATAGCGTCTCATGTGAGTGGTGCATGTATTTGTAATTTTAAAACTTGAATTGTAAACATCCGTGGCAAAATTGCGTCTCACTTCTCACACAGTTACAGTGCTGATCACTGAAAGCTTTGTAATGTAATTTTCAAATTCGTATACTAAAATATTTTGGATAAAAAATAAAAGCGCTGTTACAGAGGGATATTCACTGGGATTTAAATACTAATGTTTACAAAATTAATACCTGTTAACAGTAACAACAAAAAGATTCGGTCTAATTTCTCGTTAAATTGCCAAGGCCAGAGAAGTGTAAATGTTGCATGCGTACAGTGTTGACGAAATTTATAAAACCCCTTGTACGTACATCAGAGTGAAATATCATGTAAATGACGCAAAACAAATGGACCGTAATGTCATATATCTTATGTATGTTTTTCTCGGTGCCAGCGAATGTCTTGAACCTGAATCAAGTGTGGGCTGAATTTGTACACCAACCCTTCATATGGTAAACATGTATGTACTTTATTATGGTAGGGAGCAGAAGAGCTGCATATGTTGGGGCGTTTGGGGGGGAGGGGGTGCTTTTGATTCATGGGAACTTGATGTAGGGCCTCTGATAACCACAACAGAGTTGCAAATTCAGTACGGTCTCAGAAGGGCTCGCGGATTGTAAGGTTTGAAGCCCTGCCCAGGGTTTAGATCACCATGGTGAGGGAGGGCTCTTCGCTGAGGTATTCGTTGAATTTGATTGAAGTGTCATCTCACATCAGACACTGATGATATATGTTACAATACTCTTCAAAACATTGGTAGGCCTATACAAGCTCAAATTTCTGGGCTTTCCTAAGGACACTCACTCTTAAAATTTCCACCAAATCCTCACAAAAAGTAGTAAACCGAATTGCAGGATTTCCATGGAGACATCTGTAAATCTAGGGACTACGTACGTCCCATGACTTTTTGACTGGTAACTTGCATAAGAATGCGACTGGCATGGCCGCGGAAAACATCACCACCTTTGTTTTATTCTCATAGTGATGGACAGATTAATTGTTAAACACCAATCACTCAACACTTGAGATCTTCACCTCGTGTACAAACTGATGCAAGCAGCATTTACCTGCTGGTAAGTGTCTCTTTTTGACTTATCACTCTCATTTGAACTGTAATCAGAGAAAAGTCGGTCAAAACTCCACGAATTACTATCAAGAAAACTACATGTACACCTGTAACAGTGTACAACTACTGCTCTTGATCCCGACATTGAGCTAAAGCACCTTGACCTCGGTCTGTTATAATATGATATAAAATCGTTAATTGACAAGCGCACCGAGAATAATGTACGGCCAGTGTAATTAATTTGAGATCTGTCGGTAAATTCCTCACAAATATCAGACAGAGTGGCTGCTATTTGCCACCTGCTACCCAGTATATAGAACGAAGACACATGCACTCGGCTATGCTTGCTGGCTGGCCAGTGTTGTTGTTGTACATGGTCTACTGCCACTAGCACATACTAGACCAGCATGTCTTCAGTGAACGGAATTACCCCCAACCTCCCCATTTGCCAAGCCATAAACTGACCCCAAGCTTGCCACCCCACCCACCCCACCCCCATCTTGCGAAAAGGTCACCTAATTATGGTAATCTTTATTGTTTTCACAGAATGACTGGCTGTGGTGACTGAAATGCTCATAGCTTGAATGTTGGTGTAGAATGGCACTTAAAGTTGGCATTCTCTCCAGTAAAGGTGGTGTGAATCGGAGGGAAGCAGTATTTTATGATAATCTGTTAAATAATCTGTTTAACATATATGGATGGTATTGTTTGTAGGGCCTTTTTTTCGAGACAAAATTTGTTCATCAAATTCAATGTGAAAAATGCTAAGAATCAATTGCTTTTGTGTACGTACAGTGCACAATTATCTCAAATAACCAAGATAATCAATTTATATACTTACCTTATTAACTCAGTTCTGAAGTTGTTTCTCTTCAGGATAACACACACACACACTCACACACCGGCCCCCTGGGAAAGCGAAAAAAACACCTGATTTTGTTGATATGGTGTGGGTGGAAGTGAAGGTTACTCTATATATCGATTAAGATGTTTGTCCTCTGATCACAACGGGCTTGTAATATCAGCCTCAGACAGAGAATTATTGATATAAATTTCTGTCTGTCTCTCTGCCACATACAGGGTCTGGACATGGAGTCCACAGCCTGTCACCAGGGCTACCATTATGTCAAAGTCTTCCTTCCTGTCTCTGAGCTGGACCAGTAAAACAGACAGACTGGTGAGTACGATCTTTATTTTGTCACTCAGCTGTATCAGTGAAACAGACAAATGGCTGAGTTTTGTCTTTATTTCTGTCTCTGAGCTGGACCGGTAAAACAGACAGACTGGTCTCCAGTTCTGTCCTTCAGCTGGACCAGTAAAACAGACAGACTGGTGAGTAAGGTCTCCATTCTTGTTTCTGAGCTGGACCAGTTAAACAGACAGACTGGTGAGTGCGGTCTCCAGTTTTGTCTCGAGCTGGACCAGTAAAACACAGACAGACCAGTGAGTACGGTCACCATTTTTGTCTTTGAGCTGGACCAGCAAAACAGACAGCCTGGTGAGTACGGTCTCCATTTCTGTTTCCGAGCTGGACCAGTGAAACAGACAGACTGGTGAGTGTGGCCTCCGGTTTTGTCTCTTAGCTGTATTATTGAAACGGACCGGGAGTACGATCTCCATTTATGTTTATCCACTTCAGCTGTAGTCCTATTTTCTGTCTTTCGGGACAGATCAATGGCATCACATTGTTGTGCATGTTACAGAAAAGTTCAGAGAAAGACAGTTTTCCAGCCTAATTTATCATCAGTTAATTGTATTGAAGCTTACAGCCTTCAAAGCCACCTGATTCATGTAATAGCTATACAAGTGAAGATAAGAGAAATTCTCTGGTATAGTCTCTCTTACGAATCTTGCCCATCAACTGTTCATACATGACATTTCGTTTTCAGTTGCTACTTGGTAATAAATCAGGGAATGTCAAATTGTTTGATGTGAAGGATATTAAAACAATCTGTGATGTATCTATGGACCCAGCATATCCAAGGTAAGAACACAGCCTGGTGAAAAGGTGGTTTGAATCGTGCTCAGTTTCTGTAAGACTCTCTGTGAATGTTTTGAGATATACCCTGTGCAAATGTACATTGTTTTGATTGGAAAGAACAGTGTTTGTTAGAGCGTTTACCGTAGATGTATGTCTAATGTTTTCACATCTAAACATAGCTCTCTGCTGCTGCTGCTGCTATGATTGACCTGAGTAAATCATCCACACTACATGACACCCTGGGTATTATTACATTATTGACCTGAGTAAATCATCCACACTACATGACACCCTGGGTATTATTACATTATTGACCTGAGTAAATCATCCACACTACTTGACACCCTGGGTATTATTACATTATTGACCTGAGTAAATCATCCACACTACATGACACCCTGGGTATTATTACATTATTGACCTGAGTAAATCATCCACACTACATGACACCCTGCGTATTATTACATTATGGATACATTATTTTTTTATTTTCCACCAAAGTTTGTTGAACCAGGTACATGTAGTATTACACCATTACACTGTTAGTGTGCCTACATCCTGGCAAACCTAGTGACTTAAGGCTGCACTTCATACAACCATTGGGTTTCCATGCTATATAAGCACTTCAGACACATAAAAGGTGAATGTACATGTAATCAGTGATGTTAATGTTCGTTTGTACAGAGTGATCTCCCTTTGCTGTAACCCTGCGGGTTCTCAGTTCGTGTGTTCAGCGTCCGCTGACAAGAGCAAGTCCAGCAGCGCTGGTGAGGTATCGTCTGGACGGGTCGGCAGGCTGTCTGTCTGGGAACTCAAGACCATGAAGATGAATGTGAGTCCTAGCGTTTTCTCCTAACCTCTGCTGTTTGTGTACGCAGCGTGTAAAGTTTTCATGCCAAGCCACCATTTACACACACTTGCAGAAAAGTTACTCAAGAGGAACAGAGGTGGGATGTGTGTTTGTAGAAACATTTGTCATCTATTTGTTGATCAGAAGGGTCGCTCTGAATTAGTTTTGGTCAAAATATTTAGCCAGCTTTCTGTTTTATCAAGTAAAAACATGAAACAAGTCACAGATTTAGTCTCAGCTTAAGCTGCATGATTGTAAACCAGGAAACCATGATGGCCTTTGTCTTTTTCATTTTTTTATGTATTCTATGCAAACACATAACAATGCATTATATAGTCTAGCTCCAGCGGGCTTACCCATAAATTGTCTGCAGAGACAATTATATAGTCTACCTCCAGGGGGCTTACCCATAAATTATCTGCAGAGACTAAGCCCTAGATCCCTCCTGCTGCCTGCAGCTGTATTTTACCGACATACCTTGCTGTTCCTCTCAGTTTGATGTTGGCATCAATAAAAGATTTATTTCCGTAGACCCACATGTCTAGGCTGTTGGTTGTCCTGTGTTGTCCGGTTGCACTGTCTCCAGTAAATGCACATGGGTACAAAACTCCTTGACAGTAGATCCATTTCAAAAGTCATTCGTGCTGGACTGGCCGTGTTGATATCTGTGTCGTCATTTTGGGGGCCCGCAAGTCGAACACCTGGCTCTTGTTGGACTAGCGATCGAGACTCAGAAGGTGGTGGTGTTTACTTCTGAGCCTCAATTGGTAAAGTTCGGCAAGAGCAGGCATACCAGTAAATTATATAGGGCCCACAGACTTCACCTTACTGAAAAAAAAAATGTTTCGAATAACTTGCTTTCATGGAACCGATTTTGTGTTTCTCGATGATCATGTTGGTTCCCATGAACGTGAAACATAGAACCGAAGAGTTGTTGTCGCTTAGGCCAGTACGAGTGAAATCCCCAGCCTGCAGGCAACAATTTGAATGTTTGTCACTAATTAGTATTTGCTTTCCTCATAAAGCGATTCTCAAACCTCCTATCTTGCACAACAAACAGTTGATGGATAAAAGTGTGAAAGCATGATAGATTTACTTTAGTGTCTTGATCATAAACAAAGGCCAGATAACAGAAGTATCTACGGGCAAGAAACCTGAGCATTCATCATAGAATACATTTCAGTGCCTATAGGCTCTAGTGGTGAAAACCTGAGCATTCATCATAGGCTACATTTCAGTGCCTATAGGCTCTAGTGGTGAAAACCTGAGCATTCATCATAGAATACATTTCAGTGCCTATAGGCTCTAGTGGTGAAAACTTGAGCATTCATCATAGGCTACGTTTCAGTGCCTATAGGCTCTAGTGGTGAATCTTTTTCAGACATTCAGACAGATTTAAATTTAAGGTAGATTGCAATTGATTGATCATAATCAATGTGGAAGCCAGATAAGAGAGTTCAGTTGTTTGTAGAATGGTACAAAAACGTGGAGTAGGGACTGTGGAGATATATTGAGGAACTCTTGTGATATGTCTCATGATGTCTCTCATGATTCACATACAGGAGTTTGTCTCTTAAACCCGTGCTAACAGGAAATCAAGACATGGAATCAGACAACGAATGATCTGAACAGCTGTTTGCTGTAGAAGGAAAATTATATACCCAGTACTTGAGGACATTTGGAAGAGATGATTATTTCAGGTGAGCGGGAAAGGGGCTAGTGGTTAGAGTTGTTTACCTTTCAGCAGCCAGGACACATGAGGTGTGAGTTCAAGAATAACACTGAATAGGGAATTTCTCCCAGTGTCACTGTTTGGGAGCTATGTAACTCTTGGATGGTCACTTGCTGAGTCTGGCAGTCATTGTAGACCACCATTTTTGCACCTATGGTAGTGTGCATATCTGTATGTTATATGTGTGAAAGTTGGTCAGTAATCTGTCAGAGGTTGGGAGTTTACTCTAGACACTCCAGTTTCCTTCTTTCATAAAACAGATTGCCATTGTGAGAGTGAAAAATTCATGAGTATGTAGTTTCACAACAATCAGATTTACAAATGGATGTTTTAGTACCATGTACATGTATGTAGGCCTACATACCCAACTGCTTTCATGCTTGAAATTTGACTGTCTAAATGCAACTCACTGAAAACATTATTGTCCCAAAGCTGAGTAGGAATGCGGGCTGATTTGAGCCTAGTGTGAACATGAGTTACACTCACTGAAGTGTTATTCATTGACCTGGTGGTGATAATGTGGGTTTGGGGTACTCCCTATGAATGCCCCCAGCTCACATTGTTTACAAGATGTACAAACAATGATGTGATGTAGTGACCCAGTTGGGGTTTGAACCAATAATGTTTGGGACCATAGCCACAGAGCATCCTTCTACCTCTGGAACAATCTGACAAAGAGAAATTGTGTCTGACCTGGTAGTATATATCCAGTAGCCTTTACTCTATGACAGTGTGTTGTGTGATGATTCTAGAGTCTGTGCATTGCAGTGTTTTTTGTTTCCTTCACACTGTATTCATAGATTACTCATAAGAATAAGACCCTTAAAAACCATAGACATATTAGATTGACTTTTACTAGATATTTCAGAAATTTTTTTTAGCACTATCACTTCTTCTGAAGATGACAAAATAATATTGAGTGAAAACGAATGTTGAGCGTGACCAAGTGACGCTGCTGGTGTATTATGTCAAACCTGCGACATATATCAGTGGAAAACCAGGTTAATAAGACTCAGTTCCAAAGGCATTGTACCAGTGCTTCATGACAGGGTTCAGGTTTTATGTCCTGTTTTACATCCTAGAGCTGCTTTTGAGGCATTTGTGGTGTTTACTTTGATGGTTGGTTTATTGATGGAGAAAAAAGTGTCACTTGTCTAGTAGCAGTATAAAGAGTCACTCCTGCCTGTAATAGTGCTTAAAGTGAAACACAGTGTATGTTCTAAGTTAATTTTGCCAAAAAGATTGGACAATATTATGCTTATTTTGGTAAAGTATTTTTTTTCTAACAGACACTACGACAGCAGAAACTGACATTTGACCTTGCTCCATCTGTGGGGGCTGTGAAGTAATTGTTCCAAGCGCAGAATACCCTTGTCACCTGAAATTGTAGTAAGCTGCTAGGGTTGTGTTTGAAACTTAAGCATACTAGTATATGTAAATTTCTAACATGAAATGATGAAGAATCTTAAAAGCATGGACACCTTCAGATGCCAGTCAGCAGCAAAATAGTCCACAATTCAAATGAACGAATTCATACAAATTCAAACAGATTTTGGTATTCAGGAGAGAATTTTAATGAACAGTGCCCCAGTCATAAGCTGTTTTTTAGTTTAAACATTATGTTTCATTTATGTGATGGTAGCCAGCATTATGATTGGAGGAAACCGAGCAAAAGATATGACTAGAGAGGAAGCCAGCATGAGGTGAATTTGAACTCACACCGACTGCATTGGTGAGAGGCACCTGGGTCATTGTGCTGCACGAGCAGGCTAAGCCATTCGTCCATGGAGGTCCCCATCAGTACATACACCAAATGTGTTTTCTTTGGTGACAGGTGATTAGGGTCTGTGGTGGTGTTTTTTTTTTCTGCTGTAATGAAATCAGGCCTGAATCCAATTGACCAGGCATGGCGCATGGGTTGTGACAGTGTTTGCCATGCTAATGATGTTAACATTATGCATGTATGGTTGTGTTCGTACAGGGTACTCTACCCATAGGACCCAGCCCCTCGTCTGTGAACTGCAGCTGTTATAACCACAACGGCCAGCTGTTACTGACTGGGGCAGAGGATGGCTCTATCAGGCTGTTTGGTGAGTTAACACACGCACGCCTACTGTACAGCAGTCACACACTGAAGGTGTTGGAGGGGGTTGGGATGGGGTGTTGTTATTGTTACTACTCAATCACAGCGCACCGGCTCTGCTCCCTACCTGCTACCGGGTTAGGGTACAGAATACCTGTTGCCATGTGTTATTTTGTGGATTATCATGGGATAGTACACCGTATAGTATTATTAAAACAGTCACAAAATATAGTCTATTTGACGAAAACTGATCTTCATTATCATCAAATATAAATAACTTTTTTATAATTTGGAAGATGTCGTTATAATTTGGACAAGACAAATTAATAGCTCCCAAACATTGTTCTGCTACTGTATCTCTGTATATCTCTTACCATAAGTTTGAAGTTGCCAGTATGAAGCCTGTCTCCTGAGGGTGTGTTAACAGCAGTGTCATAAAGAACACACTGACAGGATTCTTCAGCCTTTTAGCATCGATCTTTACAATAAAGATGAATGCTATCCAGGGACTGCGATGATCATCTCTGTATTTCACTGTATCAGTGTTTTGGCTGAGGGTTTGTCAGGAACCTAACGCCAAAGATTGGTGGTTTACTCCGAGGTTCGCATTTCTTTTTCCCTTAAAATTGTGCCATTATGTGTGTGAAAAATTCTGGAGTGCAGCATTACACACCAGTAAGTAAATTTATATATTGTACAGAGACTGTGTAAAGACACACTGTTTACTGTTTTGTGATTGATCTGTGAATGACTGCATCAGAGTTTGATAGACATGATTCTGTGTGTTATTACAGTCTAGTTTTATCAGTATACAAGTCAACGCTATTGCTTTCTCCTACTTGTCTTTTGTAGACCAAGTCACTGTTTTATTGCCCTGTCTGACATGATTCATATGTATTGCTCCAGCTGATATGTCTTATTGCCCTGTCTGACATGATTCATATGTATTGCTCCAGCTGATATGTCTTATTGTCTGTCTGCCTGGTCTTATATTGTCTCTTACATACGAATTGCTGTGTTATTGTTCTGTCTGTAATATTTGCCTGTCTGTCTTGACTGTCTTTATTGGTTTGCCTGTCTGTGTCTTGTCCTGTAGACAGGAGACACAGTGTTATTGTTCTGCCTGCCCTGTAAAATTTAGATGTGAGAATTGCCTTGTTTGTCTTATGCAGACATGAGTCATCTTTTATATACAAGGTTGTGTATTCATGGTTTATTTCTTGTGTTTTGTATATGCAGACATGAGACAGCTGTCTTGTATCGCCCAGTGGTCAGCTCATGAGGGAGAAGTCCTGTCTGTCCAGTTCAGCTCAGATGAAACCTCCTGTTTCTCTATGGGCAGTCATGGCAAGGTGAGTGAACAATACGTCATGCACTCACAGTTTGTCAGTGTGTGATTTAACTATAAATAACACAAGGATTAGTGTGAGCTTTGTTCAGTATTGAAAACCTTAAGCAGAATCTGTTTTTTACTAATTACAGTATGAATAACCCCAGCACACAATTGTGATTTAGGTCTTGACTGAATTTCTTGGTTCTGTGGAACAAAATTTTGTAACAAATGTATTTATTTGAAGTATGAAAACGTTTAATGTACTGCAAAATGTGGTTTGTACATTATTTTTCAGTGGTTAAATTATCATCACAATCGACAGTTAAACCCTCACTTTAAATCATATCATAGTTACTGAACTTCATTTTATAATTCTCTTTACAAGTTACATGTTCATGTACTTATAATATGTACTGTTTAAATTCAATTCTGTAACCTTTTTCATATGGTAAAAGGTGAGATCAGCATCCTTTTGAAATGTTTTTCCTTCAGCAGAAATTCGTATTGGTTATATCAGTATCGATACTGTTCTGTGTTTGACATTTTGAAGTTATGTCCAGAATGGGCTTTTAAAACCATAACAAGGGCATTTAATCTGTTTGCCAGTTTATGCAATGGAGTATCAACAAGCAAGGCAGACGGCTTGCCGACTTGCCCATCCACCCTGGAGCCTGTCCTATACTGCCCTCTTCCCTTCTCAATTCTGCTAGTGAACTCCCCCGTGGAAAGCTCTTCTCCTTTGACTCAGAAGGCAAATATGTTCTGACTTGTGGGAGACTAGGGGGAACAATCTATCAGGTAAGAGGTCAAAGGCTATAGAGTTACATTCACCATGTATGTAATAGATAGCATTCATAGCAAAATATTTATTAATTTATTTATTTATTTATTTGAGTACTGCTTTACGTACTCAAGAATATCTCACCTATACCAAGGCAGCAGGCAATGTGGTGGGAGGAAACTGGGCAGAGCCCAGGGAAACCCACAACCAATCGCAGGTTGCCGGCAGACCTTACCACACACGACTAGAGAGGATAGCATAATATATAGCCTAATAGAAGATGTTCCCCTCAAATCAAAGACATCCTTCTCTAATTTGGGTCGTGGTTGTTTGATCTTCTCCACCATATTGGAACACAACCGTGGCTTTGTGTCAGCGCTGCACAAATTCGGGAAGAATAAGGAATCTATACAGCTCAAATCATTATGCAGGCTTGGTCATATTTATTAGTGTTGCAACTGACCTTGTAGATAAGCTGTATTCTGGAGGCATTTGTATAATATGAGAGTATCCTCTCTGTTCGGCTGAGGCAAGCAGTTATATACTTGTACTTGTAAAGTTTGCATGCTGAGACAAGCATATGTGTACATGTAAGCCACTCAGTCTGTATCTTGATCACTTGTTTGGTGATAGTTTTGAAAGCCTGTCTTGTAACAAGGGAAATTTCCATGCTGAAACAAGCATCTGTGTACATGTAAGCCACTCTGTCTGTATCTTGGTCACTTGTTTGGTGATAGTTTGGGCAGCTTGTGCTGTAACATGAAGTTCACATAACTAGGCCTTAGTGCACTGTGTCATTGACTTATCATAACTAACCATTGTTTTCCTGTTTACAGCACACCAACAACATGTATGGATTGGCCAAAATAATGGAGTTGAAAGGTCACCGGAGTGGAGTGACCACTGTGGACTGGTCTCCATCTGTGGACACACGGGTATGTTTGACAGGAGCCATGGACGGCAAGGTCAAGGTGTCCACCCTGCTGTCACGCTGATCCTCAAGGTCAAGGTGTCCAACCTGCTGTCACGCTGATCCTCGAGGTCAAGGTCTCCACACTGCTGTCATACTGATCCTGAAGGTCAAGATGTCTAATCTGCTGTCACACTGATCCTAAAGGTCAAGATGTCCAACCTGCTGTCATGCTGATCCTCAAGGTCAAGGTACCAACGCTACTGTTACACAGACCCTCAAGGTCAAGGTCTCCACACTGACCATGAAGATCAGGGTGTCCACACAGTGGAAGTGCTGTTATTCACCTGATTTTAATTTCATTTTGCATCACTTTTCAATTCAAATCACCTGTATATTATCCTGTGTACATGTAAATACATGTTGTATAAAGGGTAATAAATTAGGAATGGATGGACCAAAGATTACCTTACAATACTCATAGATATTTATCCTCTATGTATATAATTCCAGTCCTTGTGTGTACACTAGTGAACTGTAAGATAATTCTTGTAAATGTTTGTCTTGGTAAAAACTAGTTTGTTTATGCAGGTGACAAGTGTTATGAGATTGATAAATTGTGCAATAATCAAATGCAGACATTCCATATATGTTTGGTCTGATCTCCAGTGACTGTGACATAAGCATGTGCTCCTTGTATAACTTAATGTTTGTTTTGTAAAATAAGTATCAAAGAAATTTCAGCAGTGACTTTCAAAATGCTATTAATTATAATTAGCAGCCATACATTCAGCTTGTACATTGTCATTTCGTGTAAATAAGTCAAGAGTTTCATGGTGATAGTATTCCTACCCGGGAACATGGCCATTATCGGCAGTCTATGCTTGAGGGGCCAACTCTAGGTGGTCATAAGGCAACCACCTCCGGTTGCAGAACAAACATACACGAGGTCCCGGCTCCGTTGTCGTTTTCTATACAGAACAAATGTAGACACAGAAACAGTTCATGATGGTGTCGGTCATAGAACAGTTCTTATCGCTTGTAGGGAGGGCGTACGTCTGGTCCCGGGATCACGAAGCTGTCTTGAATTTTTAAGTCCGCATTAGAATTAACTTCAAACTGGTTAACTGTGCTAACTCTGTGGCTCCACTTTAAGGATTTTTATTTTAACACTTAGTGATGTCTTACACCTTTATGGCAAAAGTGAAAAGTAGCATTTAAGCTCAAATCTAAGTTCAGGAATAATACCATAAGTTAAGACAAAGTCTGCCTTAAGTGTAAGACAGCCTCTTGATCCTGGCGCATGGGAAGTTCACAGGGAGGTTGCAATGGCTGGCAGGCGACCGGGTGAAAAGCGTCAAGGGAAGGTATGGGGAAATGAATTCACAACAGCGGACGATACGCTGAGAACTCAATACCGGATAGTACAGTGTGTTAGCAAAACAAGATGCACAGCATATGTAAAATCAGATGTGAACATAAACAAAGCGTAGGTTTGTACCCGTGTGGCCCAAAGGTGCAAGTACACCAGAAGTGCCCAGAGGCCTGTGGCTTCGCGTGACACTGCCTGACTGGCTTGACTTGTGCCTTCAAATGAACGGCCTTCGCCGTAAAAACTATCCATGCTTCACAAAAGTTTTAAGGTGCTAAAGAGGTGCATATTAATGTCTGGGGAATGCCCGATGGTCACCTGCTTTCATTGCTCGGATTTTATTTATTTTAATCCGTTAATCAGTGCCAGAGAAGTAGTAAAAAACAAAGTAGCATTAATTTATTTAAAAATTCGCATTTAGTTTAAATTTTCAAGCGCAATGATTCGCAAACAGCTGACGATTCCAAAATACAAGATCGGTTGAAGAAGGATTTAAAGTGTGCAAGATATTCGTGACTGTGAGTGTTCTCTTGTGAGAAGTTTGCAGATTTGCACGTTATCAGATTGACTCGTGTTCGTCGTCGGTGCTGTGTTCTTGAAGACAATTCACGTTTAGAAGCGGGATTCCGCATTACATGAATTACATCCCCAATACTGCATTATTACGGCCGAGAACTATCACACTGAAAGTGGACATGTTGCCTGGGCGGCGTTTCCTCATGGGAAACAAGTTAGCTCTCCCCATTTTTTGGACAAATCCAAGTAAACAGAATGGCTGGGTCATATGGCTTGCGTCCGTCATGTTGAAGAAGTCCAAGCCTGCCGTGGTCGTCCGTTATGATAGTGACGATTCGCAAGATTTGTTGTCCACAGAAATGACCAAGTTAAACATACATATCCATATAATCACAGAATAGCTTATCCAAGAAAGAAAATCAGGTTCCAAACATTAAGGGGCAGATATTTGTGAATAAACACTTAACAAGTCAATGCATTGTGACTCGAGTGTTTCTCATCTGTGGATAAGGTGGAGGTATTCTTCCTCCGCGTCACCGCTAGTCATATCTGCGTCCGCGATGTCAACATAATCCATATCATCGGCTCCACTTAGGCTCCATGGCGCGTGCATGAACTCCTGTAAGTCGATGACACCGTCTCCTGGTGAAAAAAGTGATGCATTTCTGATGAGAGAGAAACATTTTATGCGAATATGCAATTTCTCGCCCTCCCAGTTCGTAACCACATTATATAGTGTTGTCTATTATTGGGATGGTTAAGTAAGAACTAGCGGGAAATCTTTAATTCATCTAGATTGTATTTTCATTATATATACCAAGTATCTGATAATCTTCAACGCCATGGTTCTACAAAAAGCCCCATCCTTCTCTCATGGTGTGCATTCAGAAGTTGGGCAATGATTCAAGGAGTGCTTCCATACAGATATTTATCATCGTCTAGGTTTGGATTACGATCTTAATCCCAGCTTCACAATATTTATGCATTTAAAGATTTTAACAGCACAGTTAAATTAAGATGATCTATTAACTTGAACATAATAAGAAATAGGGATTTTGCTATATATATATATATATATATATATATACCAAAGATGTTCACCAAGCATGTCCTTACCGTCTCTACCAAAGGTGTTAACCAAGTATGTACCTACTATCTACACCAAAGATGTTAACCTACTATGTACTTACTATCTGCATCAGACGCATTGAAGGCGGCTTCCACATTTTCGACAGCTCCTGTTACGGTTATTAACTCGGATAAATGGATTTGGCCATCTTTAGGGTCAACATCATAGCTGTCAAAATCAGTGGGAAGTGGAATAGGTTTGAAGTCCTCAATGACATCACCATTTGCATTTCTTGGCTTGGCGAGAATTTTTGGAATTTCCAAAGGATCGTCGATAATCCGTAATTCCTCAAATTCTGGATTTTCATGCAAGTCTCTGAGCCTCTGTTCTTCTTCTTTGACCACTGTCTCCACGTCTTTAACATTACCTCCATAGATATCTGGTATTTTGATGTCTACAGTCTTGGAAGAAGAGAGTGTAGCCAAAATAGCGACTACAGCAACAGTGTATACAATTTGTAGACTCCGCTCCATGTTTTCTTTCACTGTGTGGAAGAGAACAAAAAAATTACGATATGACTGTGTGTTCATCGTCTTGAATAAGATCGTCGCCTAGTAAATATGAAAGGCTATAATGGACACCCAAACAACTGAGAAACATGTAATTAACGACAACTTATAAGTTAGCATGACATGATTTGGATACTGATTTCATTCAGGTCATTCCTTAGGTCTTTCCGTCACCATTGGAAAATGTTAATTGCCTCTCTTTACGTGAATCCGTCCTAATGTTTTACTTTATGTACCTTCTTGGTCCTTTTCGAGATTACCTTAAATGTAGTTACGGAAACTGGCTTTGAAATTATTCACCCAGAACGCCATTTTGGTTGAGGGCTGGTGTACAAATGTCTGTTTCGATAGCCCAGATTTATTAATTTATTCATTAATTTATTTCATTCGTGGTTTATTTCACTTACGTGAATGAACGATTGCGCCAAAAAGGCACATCGGCAGTATTTCAGTCAGTCTTGGTGAATTTTTACCGAGGAGACGGTAGTTAGGTGCATGAGTGGAGGAAACCAGGCAAAGCAACGCGGAATTCACCGCTCCTGTAGCCGTCTTCCCGACTAACGTAAAGCTACGCGGAGAGCTGGGTTCAAGCACATGACCGCCCCATTGCGCGCGGTTGTACTTCAGAGGGGTCGAAAAGCTAAAATAACCGAAAAACAGTCGTTTGGGAAATCCTACAGGAATAATTAGTCATTGTTTGCAAAACAATATTTCTTGTTACCATTAAATGGAATTGTTTTTAAATTACATAGGCACATATACCTGTATATGCCTGTAAACAAGGATGGTCAAGGTCTACCCACTTTCAGCCTTTATGACAAAACGGAAAATTTCAGTTTTGAAATTGTGAACTAAATATATAGGCTATATATCTGTATTTCCAAGGCAATATACCAAAGGGTTTTGCGTATGTCACAGGTTATTGATTCAAAATCTATTGCTGTCAAAGAAACTCCATCAAACGCCTTCACTCTGAAGTTTCTCAAATCCTTCAGTGAGTTCAACACCGTCGTTGCGAAAATGGGCAGACCGTTCAGGCCCTATTTATTACATCAACTCTTTGAGAACAGTTACAACGGAAATGGGTCTCAGATACCTATATCTGTATTCAGTGTGGAAATTATTCAAGGACTAGGAGTTCTAAATTGGGCGCCATGCCGAAAGGCGACATGCGAATGTCGGTCTTGACGCTTAGATTAGTGAGATTTTATTGTAAACACTTCTACTCAGTCCCCCTGAAGTAAGTCACAATTCAAGCTAGACTCAGGAAGGTTACATTTTTACTCTGGCATTGTTATATTACATGACGATCATGTTGAACGTTTCCTTTCAACAATGGATTCAATGCTTTATACGAAGAGGATTGAAAGACAGGCTAAAACACGCGATGCATGGGAAACAACATTGCATACCACTCTGTCTTGTTAACACTAACACCAGGTCCATTAAGTAAACAAGACGCTCAAATATAATCTGGGGAATGTTAGACACTAAATAAATCATTTGTACTAGTATGTGGCAAACCATGTGAAATGTGTGTGTCTGCAAGCTTTGTTTTGCCAATCACATGCGCAATTACCCAGTAGCTACATGCATGCATGGATGAGGTGGATATATGATAGCGCTAGGGCGAAGAGAAACGCTAATGTCGGTTAAGATGCTGATTGACAGGAAGTCCAATCACATCGTGTACATACACTAGTTTGTGAGTCGTAGTGAAAATCACAATTGGATGCTTCAAAAACTTACCGAGTTGGTGACGTGATTCATACACATGTACCCCCTTTGTTCAAGGCGTATGAGCAGCTCTGGTCGGACTAAGCTTGCGTGGGTGTTCCTTAGGATTAATACACAGGGGCCTAAAAGACCACGTTGAAAGCACGTCTTAGGAGTACTTCAACATTTGCTTCATAATTGCTTCCTCCTGCATCTGTATGTGTAGATTTCAGCCAGCAGAAAGAAACTTCAGCTAACAGACGATTTTTTGTTCTTTTTGGTTTTCTTCATCTAGTCTTCGTATGTAATAAAGAAGCTTATCATCCTTGAGCGCGCGGGACAAACGATCAAGACGGTGAAAACGCCTAATCTCCACAAGCCGTAAGAGTAGGAATGTGTGGTAATTCTGGGCTTTCAACCAGTTAACCTGTTTGGAAACCAAATATAATGAGTAAACACTGAGACCTTTTATTCCCCGTACACTGGAATATTTTCCCAAGAAAAGAAAAAAAAAAGTCGTGATTGAAGTTAATATGATTACAAGCCGTGCGAGACTACGTCATTTAGGCTATATGTTTTTGATTACATACCATTTGCCAGAGGAGCAAAAAGCATCCAGGTTACGCAACTGGTTTCTATTACAATATCCTTGTGGTTTTGTGTTTTCCTTTCGCCTCCAACGCACCATTTGGCAGTCTGGATCAGATCTTGCTGTGCATGTCCCCATGATAAGCCGGCATGCTATGCTATATTATTGCACGGCAGTGAGAAGAGTTCAGAGATTGCTTCTCGACACCAGACGATCCGGACCGACCGATACCCGCTTGGCATACGGCGTGTCGGTATACACTTGATGTGCGTAGGTTATGGCCTAAAGCCTTCTGCTGCTTTCTTTATGCGAAATGTGTAGAATGGCAGCCACGTCGAATATCTGAAGTGCTTAGAGTTTAATAAAAATAAACATGGCTTATCAAGCAGCATGCCGATTCTCCCGGTTTTGTCTCACGAGAATTTTATTTAAATGAAAACATATATGTCAGTCTACTTCAGCTTTGTGTCACATTTTCTATCAGTCACCATGGAGAGTCAGACGTTAATCAGTCGCACTCACCTGTTATAGGGTATATAATGTGTACCTTGATAAACGTTAGGTGACAGGATGAAGTTTGACACACACACATAAGTACCTCCACTATTGACAGTTGTAGAAACAACATTACTTTGTAAAGTAACTGGCACCAGGTCGTTTGTTTCCTTTATCGGATTACATGCAGGGGTGCAATGGAAGTTCTTCGGCTGAACATTGACTTGTCAAGTTTATTATCATTCGGAGATTTTGCCAAGTATTATAAATGATAATGTGTACAGTTTAACATGCATTTTAGCGTAAACAACTGCCAACTAACTTTCATTGTTCAAGGATTCACCCATATGTTCTGCTTATTTATGTATAACTAGTACATGTACTTCGGCTGCTAAGATGGTTGCTGTATAGCTCTATAATGAACCCTGGAGAAGTTTTCTAATTATATGTGTGTTTTGTTAAGATGCTCTACTGTGTGTTATGTTAAGATGCTCTGCCACCCCAAACACATCCCTTATTATTCCTTGGCACGCGTTGCATGTTGCCCCAGCGCTGTGTATATAAATGAGGTTTGGCGTTGTTCGGGAGGGGACATAATTTAACTTGACAAGGGAGGTACTGAAGGGAAATGTTGGGTATGTAGCACCAGGCATATGTCTTCCTGGAATACGCGTGGTTGTTGCTCTATACATGGAGAGTATTTATAGCAGTCGGTCTCTTAACGATACTTAAACCATGCATGTTCTGGAAGAAAAAACAAAGAGACGTGTGCTGTTAGAAGACTATTTCACGTGTGCGCTATGGAAGCTGCATCTACCAGAGCTGAAAATGGAACGAGTATAAAATAGACAAGTGTTAACAGATATACATACATGCTGTACTCTGTCCCAACAAAAGTCTTTCTCTTAGTGCTCTGTTAAAATACTGTCGTTTTTGGTATATTTTGGTACTTAAGTAAGTACTGATATTAAAGGTAATCAGTAAGGTTGGGGACATAAGCTTATGTAGATGTATTCCACGCCATCAGTCTCCATAGTATGCAAGTGTTATTTATAGACTTGTGTACTTAGCCACAACAATGGTGTGAAAGGCTTAGATTTAAGTCGCGGGCCTATTTAAAATACCTTCCACGTACCTTCCACGTTCGATATTGATAATGATTAAAAGAACTGAGTATTTCAAGTTTTTGTGTCTGATTGACTTTTTGGGTTTCTACAAAACTGCACCATCGAGAAGTCGTCATTTAGAGCTCCGTGATACGACCCATGCAATGCTAGAGACAAGTGGAAACTGTAATTCATGAAACGCATCTGGTGCAATTTTCCATGGCATTACCTTTGCATATTTGGCAAATTATTTCGGCCATTTGGAAATGTGTTATAATCAAACCATACAATGCATTACAAAAATCATATGCAAGACTCTGGTATTTTGAGGGGGGGAGGGGTAATGTGGAACAGTCAGACCGTAAGCCATGCGTGCTTTCTATACAACCGTGATATTTATGAAAATTGCTGTCATTCCCACAGATAAAACGTGACACGTTATATTGTACTGTTAGTTCCAGTGCCAGTCTGCCTGTTTGTCCCGCAAAGATTCCTCAGCGGTTTCTCTAATGTACAGTTCTAACGTATTACAGAGCCGCCGAATGGGTGAAATCCAATTCTGTCTCACATTCACATTTCACCAAAGCAACTAACGGCGTTTCGTAGGGTCACTGGCTATGTAAAACCCTTTCTTCTCTGTGCTAGTTTTGTCCTCCACTTTACGGGTTGTTGTCATAAGGTTTGTCGTTTTCTACAGGGTATCTCATCTTGATATTAATAGCTATGGGCAAACTGTAAGAGCTCTTCGCACTAATTTAATCTCTCTCACTAATAAACAGCTAATCTGTCAAAATACTAGTGCATTCAGCGTTAACCATGCAAAAGCTCTCTCATGGAAGTAATACTCACGTTAGAATATACCTTCAATACTCCCTTAAACGCCCATTCTGTCTCAGAAATTCACAACACCGTCTGTAATTGTGAGTATCACTTGGCGAGAGTAGATGACGTCATCGTGCAGTACCCTCAGACTATGGGGTACGGGGTGTTGAGAGCTGTACTTCTGCCGGCATATCAACTCAGGCTAGTTGTTTTCCTCGTGTACATGTTTGTGTAATACACTGATAGCGACGTGACCTTCTGAACATATGCCAGCCATTTGGCCCATGTGGTGGATAGAGTTGTCGGTGAGAATTTCTCTCCACACTTAAAGCAACATAGCCAAACTGCTTCCGGCGAAATATGGGCGTATTCGAGTAAAACCTGATACATTTAAGCTTTGCTAATAGCTAGTCGGATTTAATTCAGAGCAAAACCTTATGGTGTCGATATTATGCACTGGTGGTTATACCGACAAAACGTTGGCAGCGGTGAAAGCTGCAATATATTTCATATGAATATTTTAACCCAAACAGACAATCTAACGGTAAAGGAAGGAATCCCTGTATATGCATGAATGTTTGGTGTGTTCTTCGATTTCCAGAGAATCCGGGTCCTGGATGGCTCACGTGCTTAAAGTAAAACACAGCTCATGACCGAGGCACCGTTCATTAAAAAGAGTACAAAATCCTCTGTTGAATGCAAAAAGTTGTTTGAATTCGTATAAATTCATTACTGAATTATCTTCATTTGAAGTGTGGATTATTTTGCTGCCGACAGGGGATCTGAAGGCCCCCTGCTTTTAGGTTTATGAAAGATTGACTAATCAGAGAGCTAGGAGGTTATAAGGTGTGGCGTAAATGTTCCGAGTTGTCTGTCAATGTAACATGTAATAACATAGGGAGAGCACACTGTTTAAATGTTGCATGTTTTAATTATGACAAGTATGTGTGTGAACAACACTGCAAAGTATTCCCAGACCATTGTGTTGTGGCGGTAGTAAGTTTTTTGATCATTTTACGTTATAAATATACATATATATTTAAGTTTGTCACAACCCTAGCATCTCATTGCAGTCTCAGGTTACAGGAGTGTTCCGTGTTTGGAAGAATTAGGTCACAGCTGACAGAGAATAGCTGCGTTACATGCTAGTCAGTGGAGGACGGTCAGATGTCAGTTTCCACTGTTGTGGTAGCTGTTTGTAGAAATACTTACCGATATAAACATAATTGTCCAACCTTTCTGACAAACTTAACCTTGAATATGAGCTGTGTTTCACTTTAAGGAGGTGGCTCGCTGCAACCATCAGATCCTCGCGGGCTCGAATCCACCATGAGGTGTTTCGTCCCCGGGCTTCAATCACTCAACGACATCGTCGATGTCAGCATAGAGGCAGCAGAGGCGGCTATTCCGACTGATGACTGGCGCCTTGGTTATGCTCTCACAGTTCACTCGAGCCAGGGTCTCACCATCAAGGACCCGCAAAAAGTCTGGATCATCGACGATTACCTCGCCGTATCAAGAGTAGAGTATCTCAGCCAGTTCGAAGGGGTAATCTGCCCCCGGAGGGAGGGTACGGCGGTAAGACAACTCGCCGAGCAGCAGCTCCGCAAAACCATCCAGGGCAAGTTGATGGCCTACAAGAGCCAGGACCAAGCCAATGGGTTCTGGTTTAACCTGAAGGTCGATCACATCCTGCATCTCAAGGGGCAGCAAAATAACCGCTGTGCCGCGTGCAGTATTAAGCTCCTATGCGCTTACCAACCAAAGGATACCCAGCAGTTCAGTGTGGACCGGTTGGACAACCCCAGGGGCTACAGTAATGATAACATTAAATTGACCTGTCTCGAGTGCAACCGACAAAGGGAATGGGCAGTTCTCAACGCCTGAGGACCCCATTCGGCGGAAGCTGAGTATCGCGGGGAACGACGAGAACGCTTAGGACAGGTTCGGGCCCTGTGGGACGAAGTGTTATCCCCGTGACCTGAGCGTACTCGAGCATGGCGGCGCCGACATCGCGAAATGTGCGCTCTGCGTGCCCATGTCGGAGAAGTTCGTCATTAATCCGATCCAAACTCTTTGTTCTTTTTTGAGACCACGCCGCCTGCGCCGCCTGGAGCTGTCCTATAGCTTTATCGTGGCGTTTACGCTTCACATCGACCGTGGAGCTTCGAAGAGCTGAGAAGAGAAAGTTACTACCTAAGAAGACAAGTGCATTTACAAGAGCGCCTCCAACCATCATAGCGATCAAGGCCATTGTTACTTCATAATATCTGTTGGAATGATCCCCTGTTCTTGGTCACCATCGCGAGAACCACGTCCACACCACCATACCGATATCGCTGGGGGTGAAATTAAGTTTTGGTGTGGCACCCCCAGTGATCATTTTCCTAGGCGACTGTAGCCAATGGCAAGACCAGAGACAACAGCACTGTGATAAATCGTATTGACAAACATCTTTCCATCAGGGGTACTCATGTTTGAGTTCCATATGGAAAGGGTCTCGGTATGTATCTAATTGGTTAACAGCATTGGCAGCGGCTCTCGAGGTGTAACAAGGGCCTTTGGTGACTCCTGGCTCCGCTGCCACCAAATAACTCCTGCCACTCCAAGAGCCCCAGCAACATAAAAAGTCCAGTTGGCTCGCATTTCGAAGCTAGGTGGAGTAGTGCGTTCTGTATTTCTTTTTGGTCCTTCTCATTATTGTCGGCCTCTCTCTGTTCGGCCAACAATTTTTTCTGCTTTGCGTTTCTGGCCGCGGCCCCTGCTTGACCTGCGACTACGTTTTGGGGGTTCTGTTGACTCAGGCTTATTAAACACCGGCAGATATTATGAATCAATAGGCGTCTATATCATATCTTCAATATATGATGGCGGATTTGAGGTTGGACCCTCTAGATGATCTTGATACTGATGAACAAGATGATAAGCGGACGCAAGAGACCTCGTTCTTTTCAAGAGTGGTGCAGCCGCATGGCAGCCAAAGAGAGGGTAACACACAATCACTTCCGCATGAGGTCGCACGACGAGCCGTAGATGACCATTATAAGACAATTGAGGAACAATACGGGGTGACTCCTGCTGCGGGGAGACATTATTCTGATTTCGAGTTGGTCGTTAATCGACTACGCCTTGTGGTTTATCCCAACTTTGATATTATCAACAAAAGCACAGGCAAGATATTCGCGCTATCGACACTAGAGAGCGTTTAGGGGGGAGTTTCATCCGGGATGAACTTGGGTTTGTTGACTGGAAGAGGCGCAAGCTGCCATCAAAAGCTGTGATAGTTCTTCAGAAAGCTAAGGATGACCTAGTTGAAGCCACGGCTGCAGAAAATGTGGAACAAGCGGTGCAGGCAACATCTGAAGCGGTCGCGTAAATCGCAACCACGTTGACTGAATCTCAGATAGAGGGGGTTCTCAGCACGTATGGTTATCCCCCACTGCCCCTCCGTTCGCTGCTAGGACTTGATAAGACGCTGCAGGTAGTCAGAGGGGAGAACACAAACAACCTTGCTAGACTGACTGCACTGGACGAGCGCATTACCTTGAAAGAAAAACAACTTGATGAGGCTACCGATTAGTTCTCCAGGGGCCGCACTGCATTGCAGAAGAATCCCTTCGGGATGAAAGAGCTGCTCGCCTTGAGGCCGACTCTGCGCACACAAATCAATCGGATCAGGGAAACAGGGAGCCGCGTTCTTCATGAGGACAGAACTCTTGCCGAACACCTTCTGACTTTGTTCAGCGAACACGAGGTCACCTTAGCCTGTATCCTAACTGCGTCGGACTCCATGCATCGTCTTGTGCAAGTGATGCCTTAATCTCTTCCAGAATACCGCGCACTTCATGGTACACATGGAAGTGGAATACAGAGTTGCTTAGTGTAGTGTTCACTACAAGGTGACTTTCCCTTGACATCCCACAACCGGTTGTGGGGCACCATACGGCGAAATTGAGTTGGTTCTGCCGCCAGGCCATCGGTTCCGTGTGCTATATCTCGACCAATACGTCGCTGTTGATTTTTGGTAAATTGTAGCGTTCAAGGACCTGTTGGAAGGTTACGTCGAAAGCCACCTCTGGGTAGTTCAGGCTGGGATCTATAACCACGATTTCACTCGACTCCTCGATCCCTTTACCTGAATATACTCCACCGACATGATAATGGGTTACCTTCCTGCTGAATGTGTTTGCTACACTGAACGATGTACAACAGAATGACGCAGTCATCCTCCAGTCATGTCTGGACAATCGAGAAGGGCAGTACGAGGCCGCCCTACTCGATATGACCTTGTACCCACAAGCGAATATTGGCGCCGACGTATGTTTCAGGTTGAACGATAAGTCGATAGTCATGGCAAGCGGCTATTACACCGTCCGAACCTTGACGAAGAAATGTTCCAACCTTTGGGTGCTACACTGAAACTGAATAAAGCTATTAGGCGCGTGCGGCTAGAACTCGCCGAAGAAAATGTTATCAGTTTGTCAGATCTAGCTGATATCCTGGGATTCTCAAACGCAGAAGAATCCATGGACGGAATAAATGAAGGGGACATGCTACTCCAACTGATGCCTCATAAAGAAGTATTTGTCCACCTAAACGAGGTCAGCTCATCCAAAAACTTCCTCGCAGTGTCTACTAGTATGACAAGTGGCTCTATTCTTGTGACAGCAGTCGAGGTATCCCATGAATGCATAAACTCCGGAAGGACAGTGGCATTTACCAATCCAGTGTACAGAAGACTGAGGGGTGGTACCGTGTCGGGGCTTACTGTAAAGCTATTAAACAATCGCGGCCAACGTATAGATACAACATACTTAAGCGTAACTTTACACATTCGCCGGCGTGATGGACTCAGTGAACCCTAGTTGCACTAACATGGCCTTTTCGGATCTGGGAGATGTCAATGCTTTTAAACGGCAATGGATGGATGGATTTACGCCTTTCAACTGGTGCCGTGGAGGAGATCCGGAGAACCACCGAAGTTTCATGAGCTCGCCGATGTGGACATCGAAGCCCCGAATGCCCTCCAAAAACTCACCCTCGTTCTATCTGATGATCCTGAGAATAGGGTATGGAGACTCGTTAAATCGGGTGATCCCAAATGGGACATTGATGTGGTTGTATCCACGAACCAGGTGCAATCAACACTGGGTGTTGTTCGAAAGGTCTTGAATGATGGTACGTCTTACCTCTCGTAAACGGTAATGGGGAATGAACTTCATGGGGATACTGCCGGATGGGAGCCATGCGATCGGAGGAGGTCCAGATACAACATCTTACCTCGATATCAACACACCATTTCGTGAGTTTGACGTGATTCTTCCGCATTCCATAATCATTCTGGATATTATATTGGGTAATATATCCAGTTTCCACGGTCTTCCACACCCTTCCAGGCTTGAAGATGGGGGAGCTGCAAAGGCATGTCGCTAAAACAGTAACGATCGTTGCAAAATGCTTCCGGGAGCTTATCAGGTTGAGACGACGTTAGACAATGTCCAGGCCGCTGCAGCACAAATCATGCGGGTCAACAGCATAATTCTGGAGCATGTCGTTCTGTTGAAACGGTGAAGAATAGGTTTTAAACCCATATCGGGTTTAGATTTAAACATTCTAACGGCGTCAACATAAAAATGGCACAACTGTATCCAGCATTAGTTCCATCAACATATTAGCACTCTGGAAAAAGAGTTACAAGGCGAGAGAGATGCCAGAGCTGCTCTATACAAAAAAATACGACAGGCCAGTCAACGCAGTTGATGGTATTGATACCGCGCTACTCGCGGAAAAGATGGGTCTGGGCGTCGCAGATATCAAAGTGTTGTGGACGATAATTGCGAGGCCAATAGCTATAGGCATGAAGGGAGCGACCTTAGCCTGTGGCCTTTTCAGAGGGGTGGGTAAGTTTGTGAGCCGGCGCCTGTCCGTCAAAATTAAGAAACACAATGAAATTCGCTTACTGGCTGAGAGTAGACTTAATACCATCACAGACCACGTCTCTACAGCGCTGATTGACGGTACGATTTCGGATACCGAGTTTCGGTTAACACTCGATGAAGTCGAAAAATACCGAGAAATAGATTGGAGTCGGTACAACACATAACTCGATTTCAGTAGATAAGGAACGAGAGACGAGTTAGTGCATCTTTCATGAAAAAACTATACGCCAATTAAAGTTTTCGACAGAGAGGTGGGATACCGGAATTCGATATACTTGTAGTATTACTCGCAAGTCGGCTATAAGATGTGTCCAACACGCTTATCCAATACACTCACTCTGACCGCAATTGGAGTCAAGTGGGATTTACCTGCATATATTATACACAAACTTTACAAAGCTGCACAAGACCAGACAGATGAAATCATCAGACTCAATGATACATTAGATGATTTAATTTGCTCTGGGTTTCCAGGCCTCAGTGGTAAAATAGATGAGGCCTGGTCGCCAGACTCCAACTGACGGACTAGTTGAAGTCTTCTATAATACTGATTTGTTGAAGTGAAAAAGCAAAACCCTTGTCACGTCTCGCCGGAATCCCGTAGGGTTTTAATTCCTTTTTCATTTATGCGCTTTGGGACTCCGGAGACCTTTTCCACTGGGAGGTGCTTCCCATAGGCCACACCCGTCCTCGGGCTGAACCAGACTAGGGGTTTGAACCCCCATATGTGAGAGACACTTGACAATGGAGGTCCCATTGCTCCATACGCCATTTGAGTACATTATCTGCGAATTTATAAATATATACCTCCCAAATTCTATTGCATATATTGGTCGCAAAAAAAGTACTTATCTTATATAGAAAGACGCGCTGATAAAGAATATCACATTAGTTTTTGTCAGCGAATATTTTTGATGAATTCTGCAAATAAAAATATGCTAGTCATCCATCCCACAATGCGGTAGACCTGGCATCAAAAACTGAGAGCTCGATTAACATTGAAAATCTGTAATATAGCCTCCGCACGCTTCTTATATATTTATACCAGCTAGTTGTAGATTGTATTTTATCAACTGCTAGAATTGATTGATACACAATAGAGGAGCGATTATTTGGCCAGTGCTTTTACACAGTTCTGCACAGTACACATGCATAGGACTAATTTCTCATTTCATATACATTCGTAGTTCTGTGATGGTTTGGGTGGAACGTTTTTGTGGAAAAGAGGATGCTTTCCCGGCTTAAGCAATTCGGTCTAAAGCTGTGCAGTCTATTGTCCATTCCTGTTTTTACAAATTTTCCGTTCGTGGGCAAACTGCTAAAGTGGTACTCATTCATTGCCCAAGAGAAATAGTCAAGTCATCTTGGAACCCAGTGGCAATGGTGTTAGAAAATTGCTCTCGCGAACGTTTACCCGGAACGTCCATTATGGTTGCCGGTTACGGAATGTCAGTTTAATATGGAAGCCGATAGAAGACATCTCGCTACCTCACAGCTTCGCTTCGCTACCTTGCCCTCTATTAGAATGTTCAAGGTAGGGAGGTAGCGAGATGCTGTCTATCTACTTCCATAATTTCATGCCCAGATAAAGCCCTTCTTTAACACTGATGCCAGTAGTATTCCTTGGGATAATGAGGAAGATTCGTGGCACAGGCACAAGGAGTTCTTCTGCACTCGTAGATTTGGATATTTTGTCACAATTCCGGGACTACAGAATGACTTTTCAGTCTTCTGTAAATGGTTCTTTTACTTGTGTTTCAATACGTTGTATTCCAACATATTGTTGTAAGGTTCCAGCATGTGTAGGTTAAAAATCCAGCCTTCATCTTAGGGGGTAAAGTGGTTTTAAACGTATGACTTTATTAGCTCTTATCAAGCAGTCAGTTCCAATGCTATTGTGCCAGGCCAGCTACGAACATTGCCAAGGCTGTCTAAAGGGGAGCTATAAGGGACTTACATAACCGAGTCTTCATATCAAGAACCAAATCGAGTTCACACAGGTTTGGGCGAAACAAGGTGAGCAGTCTCCCAAATCGGGCCTAAAAAACGTGGGCTTGCTAGACTCCTAAAAGACCGATTTGGCTTATATGCCCTAGCTTCGAATCTTCCTTCCCAAATACCCATTCCATAACAAGTATATCATGTCACTGGTACAAAATGAGACGGTAGAACTTGTGCAGTATTTTAGTATTTTGTATTTTCCCAGAGAAGCCAATTAAAGATGTCGAAACGGACTTATATTTCAGAAAACAAAGTTTTTTTTATATATTAACCTATAAGATATTAATGCTTATGGTTGGGACCATTGCTTCCCAAGTAAGTGTCTTGAAAACCTATAACAGGGGAAACCTACAACAGGGGAATGAATGATTTGGATATTTAACGTCATACTGGCAGTATCACGGGCATGTCGTAAGGAGAATTTCGGTGAGAATAACTGTGGAAAAGGAACCTCCGAGGCCGAGGGGTAAGCGCGACAGTGCAGAGTAATGACCCAGATGCCCCTCACCAATGCCATCGCTGTGAGTTCAAGCCCAGCTAACAAAGTCCGCCAGCAACCTGCTGATCGCCTTCGTATAAGTGAAATATTCTAGAGTATGACGTAAAACACCAATTAATAAATAAACAAACTATGGAAAACTCAAGTTCTCAAGGAAAAGGACTGCACTGACTATTGAAACACATCGAGTAATTGTAAACACAAAAATAACACGAGAGGTAACATTTCAGTTATAGTTTACTCATAGTATATCAAGACTTGTAAGAAGAAAATATGTGAAAGATATCTTTTTCAGGGATGAATATACTGTATATGTTTGCAATATGCGCGCTGCATAGTTATGGCATGCATTCACTGAGAAGCGGATTTTGCCGTTAATGTCCATAACATAAGTCTCTAGTATTATAGACTGATCACCTTCTTCGGCCCTCTTAATACGCCGGTACTCCTGTAGACATGGACTCTCACGGGTATTTAAGACTAATTGTTCTTTGTAGCCAGTGGGTGGTCAGGGTAAAGCTTACAAAACCTTCCCAACGCCCAGATAGGGAAAATGTTCTTGTAATTGACATAAGTCAGTGTGCAGGTTCTGTTGAAGGTTCCGGGCACGCTGTCCAGGGGCCAGTCGCCGGAGTCGAGCTGCTTGGAAATCAGGTTCTCAATACCTTTGGCGATCACATCAATGTTGGGATACTGGACGGCCATCATAGCCAGCAAAGCCCAGGCTGTACTGGTCATCTGGGATGTTTCGCTGCTGATGTATCTGGACTGTTCACAGGTCTCGAAGTTTTCACCCCATCCACCGTCGCTGAGTTGATGTTTTTCCAGAAATTTGCAGCCTTTCTCGATTTCAGGCGGCAGCTCCCCAGTTTGATAGCCAAGTCCCATGGCGGCGCAGGACTCCATGGCGAACCAGGCACCGTAGGTAAAGCACACCCCCCAAAAGCCTTCCCAGCCCCCTTCCTTGCTCTGACTCTTCAGGATGAACTTCATGGCTCCATCGAGGAACTCGGTGATTTCCTGTCGCCTGTAGTCCGGGTTGTCATCGGTGAACATCTTTAGAGCTGTCAGCACGGACGACGTACACTCCACGTAAGAGTGATCCACCATGATGTTGTTGAAAATTTCTGCTGGGTTGAGAAGTTCCATCAAGACGTTACCTCTCTTGGCCTCACAGGTACCGCTCCCGCCGTCAGGATTGGTGAAGCCGAGCAGCACGTCCACGCAATCCAGACTCAGCATCTTGTTTTGCTTGACTACATCCAAATGCTTCTCCAGCAGCAATAAGGCCTTAAAACCCTCGGCGGTTGTGTCCGAAACACACCAATTGTAATCCCAGTTGGCGAATGGAAACCCGCCCTTAACAGGTTTCCTGTGCAGAAGGTCATAATCCGGGGGATTTTCTTTCACTTGTTGGCATTTGATGTACTCGTGGATGGTTTTCAGTTTCGGCACAAATTCTGGGTAATCTTGAGCTCCAACTTCGACTAGTCCTTGGACGGCGAGCGTGGTATCCCAGAGGCAACTTCCGGGTGTGCTGCTCAGTTTCATTCCATCCCAGCCCATCCACAGGAAGTCGTGGACATTTCTCAGGTGCAGTTTATAGGCCGCAGAGTCTTTGCCCTCTACGTGCCATCTAACAACCATGTTTAGAAGCTTTTGTAGAACGCCCAAGCAAGTGTAATTGGCACTGGAGTCGTCTCCCCTGATCTGATCGTAACACTCCTTTAAAGCCCAATCTCGTATGTATTTGCTGTGGTGCTCTTCGTATTTGTCCATGAAGAAGTACACAGCTCTCAAAGTGGGTGTGTGAGGAACGAGCAAGTCTGCCCAGGAAATGTTCTCTCTCTGTGCCGGCCAATCCACATTTTCAAATCCTTCAGGGTAGAGTTCTTTCCTGATTTCAAGAAGTAAGTCGTCCAACTCGGCTTGTATTTTGGCCCCGAAGCAATACGCCATAGGAAGATAAACATGACGACACCAACACCAGATTCTCCGGGCGTGCACCGGAAACCAGTCCGGGAGAATCCAGAGCTCGGGCAGAAATAACGAATGCATGCCTTCCCATTTGTACAAGTTCATGAAGGACAACCAACACTTCCCCCAGGAAGGAATAGAGCAGGTGCCCCCTAGCTTTTCGAACAGTGTTCGGCATCGTACAAGACACGGGTCATCGGCAGGAACTCCCAACATCCTCATGCTGACGTAATTCAGCACACAGCACAGGACTGTGGGAGGGGCTTCGATGTGTAGCCCCCAACCCCCGTCCGGACACTCCACCGATCGTAGATACCGTACCATCTCCAGCCTCTCAGCCTCGGCGAACGGCTCGTCGCTGATGTAATACGCAAATATTAACGCCGGCATCAGCAACAGCGGTCCTCCAAAGTCACCCGGCCAGTGACCGTCAGGGTCGAGAATGTCGAAATAAAAGCTCATGCCATTGTACATGGCCTCTTTGGCCGTCGTCGCTCGAGGTGGAGACGGCCGCTTATCGCTGATGTCCAGACCGACAAAGTACTTCTCCAGGAGATTCTGTTCTCTTTCTGGAGTCTCCCCCTCGGGAATGTAGCGCCAGTGCTGGCGACCCTCAAAACTGCTCATGCGCCATCGGGTCAGGTCGGTAACGGGCTGGGTACGGTGAGGCCCGCCCCTGTTCCGCGCCATGTTGTTCTGATATTTGTAGCCATGGATGTTGAATGTCGTCATCTTGGCTCACCTAAGAAAAGAGTTCAAAAAATGTGAACTGATGAATTTTGGTTCAGATGTGACGATAGATGTTTATATTTTTTTCTCGTATGTCTTATTTAGTTTTTTAAACTGTCGAAATGTGTGGGCTCACCATGAAATAACTGAAATACTACCGAGGGCGCGACAGCCTAACGTTGTGCACAATCTTTTCATATATTCAACGGAGTAATCATTCTCATCACAACTAGCTAAAATACGAGGAATGTAATAAAACTAAAACCTAAGTAATGAACGTTCCGTGAGGAGTAATTGGGCTGAGATACAGGTGCGAATCAAATAAGTTCATGTCCAGGGCAACTGGCTTTTATAAACAATGTTCACATGTATTTCTACATAGGGACATTTGGACTCCTACATATTCCAAAATTATGCTAAGTTTCCTGTTTGTAAGAGAGCGACCAGACATTTGCAGTAATAATAATGGTTATAAAATCATTTTGAATGAACAGACCGGGTTTATGTTTGTGTGACCATTCACCTGTACAGGCTGTAGGCCTATCATGTAAAAGGGGTATCACAATTTTATATCCACGCTGTTTCTTTGTGATCATTCACTTCTAGGCCTGTAACAGATCGTGTGGAAGGGATATCACACACTGATATCGACAATATGCCCAAGTGATTATTCACCTGTAAGCCGGCAACAGATCGTGTGGAAGTGGTATCACTGATAACTGATATCGACATTATTTCTGTCTGATCATTCGCCTGTAGCCCTATAACATATGGTAGGCCTATGGAAGCGGCGTCACAAATTGATATCGACACAATTTCTTTGTGATCAGATCCTATAATCCTATAACAGATCCTGTGGAAGTAATATCACATATTGATATCGACAATATGCTTATCTGATCATTCACCTGTAGACCTGAAACAGATCGTGTGAAAAAGGCGTCAGAGATTGATATCGACACTGTTTCTATCTGACCATTAACCTGCAGGCCTATAACAGAGGTATCAGTTGCTGATTCATGGCACTCCTTGAAATAATTTCCGGTGAGATTCGGTTTTTGACAAAACTTCATTTAGTTATATTATAACAACGAAAGAAACACTTACCTTCAGACAGCCCGAGTGACGACGTAAGGACGACCCTTCTCACGGCCGTTTGAGCTGTTACGTTGATGTGACAAGCGAACTGAGAAGCTTTATGCTGGTAGTAAGGGCAACATCAGGGTGTTCGGGTCTGAATAAACAGAGCCAATCAAAACAGTGTCAGTTAAATGACAAAGCTGCATGATAAAGCTCATGGGTGGGTGGGCATTGGAGGAGGGGATCTGGGGTGGCCTTAGAACAGCTGTTACAAGGTAGGTAACGTATAGAGCTAACAGGTGACTGTGTATTCTGCTGTGTATAGGCATTTCTACCCAGAATTTGGGCGACAATATGTGGGAATGTCCCACTGTGTGGGAGTATTTATTCGTGCTAATATCAAGAAGCACCGATCTGATTTGCTTCATACGACACTACCACTGCGCATGGCTTTTTCTTAGATTTACCACTGGCAGGCTAGGAGAAGAGGGGTGTAATATAGTTTTCTGCACTCACCCCCCCACCCCCACCCCACCCCGCCAACACCTAACCCCACCCAACTTAATTCCCACCCACCCTCCAGCCACCTTTTCACATACGGTGTCTGCACAGAGGTCAGTGGATATACGGGAAGTATGACCACCCCATCACCCCCCCCCCCCACCAACCACGGCTTCTCATCAATGTGAGCTGCCAAGCCAATCAGAAATCACAAAACAATAGACTGTTTCGATGAAATGCCGTTGTATATTTCAGTAGAACATTAGACAATGAGAAAAGGCACGGACATACAATGGGATAACATCTGTGAGACGAATTCAGAAGTTGAGTTGGATGACATAATGGGAATTACATGAATGACAAATTCTATTTATTTTGAGGTGTCTTCTCGCTGTAGATACTAATAAGACGATGCTTGAAAACGGCATTGAAATCTACATCGAAACCACTTTTCAGAATAAATGTAAGTTGTCATCGACATAATCTAGTTATGTTATGCACTGGGATGTTTTCTTTGAGATAATGGATATTTGAATGAGACGATTCATGTAACTAGTCAGAACTCTTTTAACCGACTGAAGATGTACGGCTTGACATCATAAAACAAAAACGGCTGTGAGGTACAGTCGGGGAATGGCCGATGCACGGATACCAATCAAATGGAAAGCAAGCTACATGTATATCTTATTTCTGCTTTATTTTAAGTGCAGGTGCCTTTAACTACGAACACTCGGCAGAACACGCACCTGCGTTACACCTTCAGCTTCAGAATGTGTGGCTAAGTGCGCCAATCTCATTGAAGGGTTAGCATATGCGAGAAAATTACAGAAGTTATACCAGAAATTACAGTACGTTTTACTATAGGACAATCAGGGTGATTTTATTCTGCATAAAATTGCATAAACAAGGACCCCATGGACCAAATCAGCAGTAAAACACCATCTGCCCGACTGGTCTGATTTGTTCCTTGCGTGGGAGAACAGCTGGTTAACTTGATGGCATTCAAACCAGCTTTAAACAGGAACTGTTGAGTCACAAGAGGCAGAATAAAACCTTACCGTGGATAGGGAACAATGCTTACACAAATGTGTTCCAAGCTGTTAAAAAAAAAAACACCCCGTCAGTTCGTTCATTCCGTTACGCTACACTACTTGTGAACTACATCTAGGATTTACGACCACAGCTATACAGAAAAAAAGCAGAGGTCTTACAATACAGAACAAAAGAGTACACCGTTTGGATCGACTTGTTTTAGGCGGATTATGTACCCCATATTATGTATCTAATTGAAACCACACGTGTACGAAAGCTATGCATCTTTTTCCTGGCTTTTGGTAACATGACAAAAGAACCAGTTTAAAAGAAGAAATGTGGACAATTAATGAAGAGGACTATAATGTAACTGGAAATCTGTAAATTATTTCTGCTACAAATTACCTTGATATTCTGATAGCGAGAAAATGAAAAGGAAATAAAGACCTAATATAAAGACTGTAACTATTTTGTTTGAGTGCCTCCTTATATTTTAAATATTTACATACATGTACATTTCTTTGTATTTCAAACTAAATTCATATATTTTTATAAATACATGTTTCACTGCAGTTTCTGGTCATTGCGACTTTGTTTCTTGTCCTTGAACTTTTTTCTGGGCAGGTCCAATTTTCCTCTGTAACTGAATCTCTACAAGGTGGACCAGAAAGGAGCTTTAGGAAATAATCTACATGTGAACAAGGATTAACGCAGACTATATTAGTCTCAGATGTGAGTAACTGAACAAGATTTGTGAACGTGATTGATAATACATGTGACTATTATCGCTAAGCAACAATGTAATAAATAAATTACAACACGCGTACGTTCCACGTTCTTTTTTTGGCAGATGAAAGTGTACGCGGAGTACAACTGCTGTTCATGGTTTCGAACAGGCTGGTTCTTCGCAGGGAGCAGGAGGTGACAACATAGAGCTAAATCACTGTTTTCCAATTGCTAGAGTTCAATGGACAGCACGACATTGGTACTATCATATTGGAAGGCTAGTTATACCCTGTTCACGTTTCCAGAAAGAAATTCTTACCTACAAGTTTAATTCTCATCGTTAAGCTACCATAAAGTTTTATTCAAAGCCGGTTTTTACATCCGGTTGTCCGTCACGTGAAGAAAGAGAGTGCTGATGATTTGCTCAGAGCCACTATATCACAGAAAACCTGTCCGTGCGTGCTAGTGTTGTTCCACGATTAAACTCTTCTGGCAGTTCTGGCACGGCCGTGATGATATTATGTGCAACCCTCTTACACATCCATTCAGATATGTGGCGCACACAGTTCTGTGGAGATAAATTAGGCCTATACCTGTATATGTTGTGCTGTGTAATTTGGAGATGGGGGAGATTCCTCTCCCCCTGCAGAGCTGAACACCCAGCTTTGATGGCCCGGGAGGAGTGACAAGCCACGTCCCACGTCCTAGTGGCTAACCAGAAAATAATCCAGCTCCCTGTGGTTTCATCTATAAACAGTTTCCCTGTGACAAATTATACTTAGCTGTCAGTCTGCCGAACATCAATACCTCATGCTGAGCCTTCTTTCTGGTTTTGCCCCCCGACGAACAAATGGGTTGTGGAAGTTGGATCAAGTATATATACAGTCACGCGCATGCGCCGAATTTTACCCTCGCTGCCACAACAGGACAAAGAGGAATCACAGGCTTAGCCTCGCCATTGTTGTATAACGAAATCATTTTGGGGTGACCGTTGCACTTATGTTCTGCATATTTAGAAATCTGAGACAGAAGGTATTACTTTTCCGTTATCACGTCCTGTCTCCTTACCTGTAGAAAACACTATGCCCTTGGCGTTCTTCAAGAACGCTGACTGGTATTTTTACAGGTTAAATGTGACATTTCATGGATCAGAAGACGTAGGTTGGATAATACATAAGCGAGTGCAAATGTTCCCGAAAGGACAAACACGGATATTCACATGAAAGTGTATGTTATATAACCCGGTATAACACATTACGAATCCGTGGTAGCGCTTATGTATTCTACGATAACCGACTGGAAATCGCATGGAACGGATTACGCAGCACTTCGGTGATAGCGAATTACTAATGCTCTTAATGTATTCCATGTACTTAGTTATTATGTATTTCTGCCGAACACACAGGTCTAATGTCATTACATGTCAAAGATAACTGTTGCAGATTGCCTCTATACACCGTTTGTTTCATTATTTCGCCTGTGTGTATACATATGTGTTGTGTGAAATGGTTGGCACGAGGATATTTGCAGACATTCTTTCCTGCTCTTCAAATGCCATGAAATCTTCTTTCCCAGATCAAATGTACCCTATTAATATTGTCAGTGTCTGTGTCCACTGTTACAATGTTTGGGTCGTACCGAGCCCCAAAAAATCAATTCCACTGCCTTGCGACCTCCATAGCCATAGCCAATGTTTTTGGCTCCGCTTAGTCGACCCAAACATTTTGGTAGCACCTTGTGAATTGTATTTTTTGGGTGTACAGGTCAAATCGACCCAAAATGCTTGGGTCGATTTCTTGAGCCAAATTGGCACAAGAGCCCTTTTCATGGTCTCCACTCAAAATAACCAGGTCAGCTTTTTATGACATGGAGCTGGACCCAAACAATTTGAGCTGATTTATTGACACAATTTATTTAGCTGTACAAATGCCTGTTTTTATGCGCTTAGCCCAAAATAAACAGTCTGCCAATATCAGACATTTGACCCGTTCGGTTGTTGCTTAATTAAGGACAAGCCTAATGGACTGTTAAATGCGACAACAAATAAAAAAGTCGATCCATAATTAGCTGGTTTCTGGATGTATTGCTGAAGTAAGCACATACACTAAAATAGTTTTGATACCAAACAGTATGTAACCCCAAACACACATAAATGGTTACACCATAACTCACTCCCTACTACACAATGGCTTTATTTTCACATAAAAAATTTATTTAAGATGTAACATGTCAGAGCCTATCGTGTAGAATATTTAACAGCGTAATGACCTAGGAGCCTTCACCAATGCTGTCACCGTGAGTTCAAATCCAGTTCATGCCAGCTCCCTCTGTATGGGAAGGTCTGCCAGCAAACTGGTCGTGGGTTTCCGCCGGGGTTTGCCCGGTTTCCTTCAACCATAATGCTGGCTGCCTTTGTATAAGTGAAATATTCCTTAGTAAGGCGTAAAACACCAAACAAATAAATAAGTACATGTAAATGGAACATTTAATGATGTGCATATAATTTGTTAGCCGGTTCTAGGTTGTATTCAGTTGTGTTCGAGTCCTAGCTACGGACTGTCGTGAAAGAGTGACATAATTACGGATATGCATTGAAAATTCATGAAATGGATTTGAAATGCCATGGCATTTGGCAGAAAATGGGCAGATGTATTCCTGTACTTATTTTCACAAGACAACAAATCAGCCATTTAACCACAAGATAATACCAAAAGCAAGCCTTCACATGGCACTCTACTGATCCACATTTTGGGAGATTTCTAGCTACAGCAGTGTAAAATGAATAATTCAAAGTTTATCGATGTATCATTACATGCCTTTGGTTGTTCTGTGGTGTAATCTTTAATATTTTCAAATAAAAGGGCAGTTGTAAAGAATGGATTGATGCTTTTGTTTATAGTCACTGATAGTGGCTGACCTACTGAGATTCTTCCATGAATTGATGTTACTCTACCAGGTGACAGCAACCCCAGCTTAGAAAATCCCATGTTTAGTGTAAACCTAGTACAAGTCTGAGGCTAGCTTTAAGACTGTGCTAGTTTGATTTGCTATACGATAGTCTAATGTACCTACAAAAGTAAAACAGAATGTTACATGTTTGACTTTCAATTACACAATTAAATTAGTATGTATACGTTTACTTCCAAACAAATGAAGGACATAATTTCCTTGGACGGACATAATCAAGATTTTGCTGTAGCACATTTCCACGGTGACACAGAAACCAACCATTTATGGCGAGAAACATTTGATTGTCGTTGTTGTGCAATTCAAACATATACCTGAATTATCGAGTTTTTCTTTGCGGCAAACTCGTGCACAGGATAGCAGAATAATCTTGAATCATCAATCATGAATATGCAAATTATATAACGAACCTGTATAAGGCTTAAGAGTTCCTAGCTCCAAAAACGTGTGGAAATTGTCAGTCTGATTGCGAATGCAGTATACTCTGCTATATTATCAGTGTGTTAGTGTCGATGACCCGGATATTGCTAGTTGTAAATAGCTGTGATGGTCATATCAGTTCGGCTTTTTTGTGTCTAAAAACTTTTTTGTGAAAACGGAACTCTGTTGTCCACAAACAACAACTATGAATATGAATTTTAGCGTTTTTGTAGGACAACTTGTTTTTAATATTGTCCAGTCAACATTAGTGATTTCCCACCAGAGTCAATACATTTCAGTCCCAGTAAGATTTTGTCCGTCCGTCTGCAGAGACGTCATTATAACGGTGTTCATATTTGTTCTGAGCCATTTTCCCGTGCTTGTGTCTGACCTTCGTGGCGTAAAGTACGATGTACAGCGCGTGCGCAGTGAGTGATTAAACATTGTTTATAGTTTCGGACCTTCAGCCGAATCGTTATCTTAGTAAGCCGTCTTCTTTAAACTCAGTTCATACAGATATAAATCATGACCAGTAAGCCTCTGTCAGTTCAAACCGTGCTTGTTATAAATGAGGCCCCCAAGTCCTCGAGGCGCACTTGACAACTCTACAGGGGCGCGTCCCACGAAAATGCACTAGTAGTAGAGTAAGGCTAAACAGGGGACAAGTGAGCAGTGTTACGAAGTTCGTATTTGTTTAATCTCTATGTTACAGGTTAACGTGTCCTTGGTCTGAACAAATCGATTCTCAATAACTTGCATTGCCCTGCTAAAGATTTGTCATACTGCGCGTGAGCCAACCGGGAGTGACTGTTATAAGATATATAACTTGATCATATTACTGTAACTGAGACAACTCCTTGATAAAAGTTTGATAATTTTTGTACGCAGCTGCCAGGTGTAGTGACGCGACACGCCTTCAGGGAAAATTAAATTATGTTAAAACGGCGAGTAGTAATCCTGTCTGTCCTGACAACTCAATGCAAAAAGCTCAAATCGCGTACCGTAATACAACGGTATGCCTCCAGTTGTCACCCTTTATCATAGACCTGGATTACTGAGACTGGGTCGTATTTGTGAAAGAAGCTGCGGTACTTCTTGGACGAAACCCTGAAGACAAGAATTCATCTCACTGAAACAATGACAATATACCCAAACGCAACACCTTAAAAAGCATCAATACTTCAAACTTCGGATTTTGAGACTAACTTAATGTAAAAGAAATGCTCATCTTTCTGCTTTTTCACGATGTTGGGATTCGTGGGTTCGGCCTGTCAGAGAGCTCCCCTACTGGTATTGACAGTCAACAAACAATCGACTCTCACCTAAGAACTACATTCGCCTCGTTGTATAATGGTGTTCCACAACCTTGGTATGCCTGTTGGTCCGGGACTCCCAAATAGCCGCGTTGATATGTGACACAGAGATTACCCTGGGCGTGGTTAGGTCACCCACATCCTCGGGCCAAACATTGTTTTATAAGGCTGTTCAATCGATGTCCAAACTTACACAGTCTTGTAGCCACAGAGGCACACGAAACACAGGTAAGTACTTTGTGTGTCTTATTTTTTTTTTTTAAACCGGACCATTTTTCATTCTTTGTTTTCTGATGGAGAAACCGAAGTATCAGACAACCCGGTCGTTCCCACAACCAGTCCAAAAATAATTTGTTAATTTTCACCTAAAATCTGTTGTCTCCGTGATGTTAGAAAGTTTTTGTTACCGTAACACTGTGTCTTGTTAAATCAACGCAATATAAGTTTAATGTAGTGTAATCTTTAAGGAAAATTTATAGAATATGTGCTATTTTTAACAGAGTATAATCTCCCGCAATTCCTGCGGAATTATTCCAGAATGATTGTATCATCGCCCAGACAAGAGTTAAGCAGAGTTTTACTTTGAGGGTTCCTTGGTATCGGTGTTTGCAGATAGATTATTCAAGTCTTAGTGGAGCAAATAATTTCATTACAACCATTTTCATTCATGGAATCTACATCAAACATCGTTTTGCAACAAAGGCTTCGTTCTACGCATCCATATGAACAATTTAGCAGGGGAAATATATCCTTGATAAACTGAACGACGACTGACTATTGACTCACTAGCCCATCGTGAGATTGGCGTTATTTTGAATAAGGCATCGAACACTATATTTTCAATATATTCTTGAGGGTCGAAGTCAAAAGGAAGAAAGGTTTGGCGTCAGTTCAACACGAAGCCATGGATTATAAGAGTGTAAGTCACAATTTATTAGCAGCAACCATCGACAAGTATATATCCTATTTACGGCTTCTCCCATGTGTATCTCACAAATGGCTATAGAGTGTAATACGATCCAGCCATTTCACATGAATCTAAACCACATATATCTCCCACAAATTTGAAAAAATGTTGTACAACCATTTAAATCCAGTGAGTTCATTAAAAGAAACTGTCACGGTGAAGACTTCCATGCACCAAGTCGTACTGATCCGACCGAATTCCGACCGAAATTTGAAGAGTAACGTACCATACCATCAGTACCGGCACTAGAGACCACGTGGTTGAAGAGTAACAAATAATACCATCAATTCCGGTACCAGTGAGGAATACCATCAGTGCTAGTATGAGTGAACATGTGGCTGAAAAAGCTCAGATTCAAAGCAACGTTACTGCAACAATCCTAAACAGCCTCTAATTAATCAGTCATTTGATAACTTTAATGGCTTTCGGTAGTTTGATCGGTTTCGGGTAGCGGTAAATAATATTTCGGCATTATGTAGGTTGTATCAGTCACATTAACTCATGGACCTCTAGGGAAACAGGATTTCATTATTTATCCAGATCAACAGCAGTCAGTCTTATCCAGGGTTAGAGATCTTCTCATTTTTTACCAGGACAACTACAACCAAGGGACGCTTAAAAGTTAACTTGATAATTTAAGACAAAATAGAATATTACACAACAAGATGACGAGCAAAAGGTAAATACAGACGGAATATACACCTCTCACCATCTGTTTAATATTCACCCTACTTCTTGTTACAGTTTAGTAGAAACCAATCCCACAGGTAAATCTCCCATTGATCATAAAATTGGTGCAAGCAATCTTTACTCTTGGACTCTTTTCGTTGGGCCATTCCGCCAGAGAAGATTGATTATACGAGAAAACTGATCTATTTCTTTACTTATTTTATTGTTGTTTAACGCGGTACTCCAGAATGGTTCACTTTAAATATACGATGGCAGTCAGTTTCATGGGTAGAGGAAATTGGAGGGCCCCGCATATACCACCAGCCTTTGGCAATTTACGGGCGATCATTCTTACATGTGAAGCAGAGATGTGCACACCATATAGGTGGAACACAAGGGGTTTTCAGTGAATTTCCTTCCCTGCGCAAACATTCGAGCACCGTCTGCCGCTTACTGTCACCCAGGCAATGAATACACGAATAGTGGTGTGGTGATAGTGGGAACAAAACGGAATTAAGAGAATCAGGCAGTCGTTCAAAAGAATATTAAAAATATCGAAACTGATTAAATATATAAATATAACAAAGCTAATATATGTCATAAACATAGCATGACAACAGATCAGTTTTACATATTACACCCTCCGAGGGACGTTGCATGATATTAAGTGACATGCTATCACAGATTTATCATTCAAAATACCACTTACACATTACTCCTAAGATGAAGTTGCTACTTAATACGGTTTGCAAACTGTGTGCTCTTGGATATCCTTTAATTTCATGTATATAAGCACGTCAGACGATAGTAAGTGACTGTTATCTTGTCCTAAATTTTTAAGATATTTAGACCGACCACAAGTTATCAATCTAGGTCTACAAGTGGTACAGTTCGTACACCCTACAATAAGCGAAATAAAGTGTTTCAAATGCGTATGATCGGGACTCTTTCGCTTCGGGGCGAACAAACCCACGTGGCCATGTTTAATGATCATAACCCTTTGCAGTCACACACTACTCGGTAAATTTCATACATTTCATATGTTAACTAGCGGCTGGGACTGGAATCCAGCATTGTTTTCAAGCCGACAGATTAGAAAAATACGCACAGAAATCTGGAACTGAACTGATAAATGGGATTTTGTTTGTACCACGTATGACCCGATCTGCGCATGTGTATTTATTCACTGTTGGAAACATAAATATGGCTGCATATCCGTTCTAATTTTCTTGCATATTCAGGACAAAACTGTGGCAAGATTAAGACTTACATGATATGGATTTGTATATTCTAAATGAGTCTAAAATTTTTGATTCATCATGATCTATGTCGCAAATTTTCATGACGTCATGTATATACGCGAAACAAAACAAACGAGAACGTGTGAAAGTTTTAGCAGGAATTTGATTTTCAGATGAGCGATGGCCAGCAGGAAGTATTTCCTCTTCTGTGTGTTGACTGGTCTCGTCGTCCTTCTATCAGCATGTGTGTCAACGGCAGAGGAGCATAACAGTAAGGGTTTTGTAGTGAAACTGTGTATACTTTCATGCATATGATATGAATTTGTATACATGTGATTCATGTGGCATCTGGTTGTGTATTTGTCTGTGTTATCCGACGCAGATTAGGCCTGTATATCTGTATATACGACTAAGTGATAAGTTGTGGCATTAGTGGACTCTGAGACAAACAGTTATGACTTCAGTTGCTAACACAATTAAGCGTGAAATAATAGGCCCAGCTTGACATATTAAGGTCTATCTAAAGAACAAAGTTTTTATAGCGGGAATTGAACTGTCATCGTAGGAATATTCGGAAAGATCATTCATGTCAGGGTTTTTCAGTTGGCAATCTCCGTACTTCCTTCGCTTTGCGTTCAGCCATAGTAGGTGGACGGAAAAAAAACAAACCAAGCGAACAATTTAACGGATGTAGACATCCTGCAGGATTAATTACGCGAAATGTAGCGACATATATCACATGTTCAAATACTACACCTATCCCACTTCTTATACTTTTTTTTATTTTTTTTTATTTTTGCAGATTGCTCCAAAGCATTAGGAATGGAGGACGGTCGGATCACAGATGATATGATCACCACATCTTCGGACAAGCCGACGACAAACAAGACTGGAGTTCGCTTGAACTGCTGCGAAGGTGCGAATAATGGTTTATTTATTTGATTCAAATACTCAAAAATATTTCACTTACACGACGGCGGCCAGCATTATGGTGGGAGGAAACCAGGCAGAGCCCAGGGAAAACCAACCACCATCCGCAGGTCGGTGGCAGACCCTCCCACGTACGGCCGCAAAAGAGGACCAGCATGAGGTGGACATGAACTCATAGTGGCCGCATTGGTGGGAGGCTTCGGGTTATTGCGCTGCAGTAGCGCGCTAACCGATTGAGCCATGGAGGCCAGAGGTGCGGATGCGATTAAGCCTCACGATGCCAACAGATATAGACCATGATATTCCATTCTTCCTCACATATATTTACCATAGGTTTAAGCATTTCGTTCTGGAGTCGCTTGACCAAACCAGTAATAGCAGATATAAGTATAGTGCGGATTTGTACATGGTTTTATTTATATCCAAGCTTCGGGACGACTCTTTTGGATAATCGTTAATTGTTCACACGCTGACCGAAATCAGGTCGCTCTACTGAATATAGCATGGGATAATACATAAGCAAACTTCGAGAAATGGAAGACTGGAGTAAGAGACAAGAATTGTAGGTCACTATGACCTAGTGATTTAATTACAGTCCAAATATTGAGGTCGCCGTTATTTTGTTGATAATTATTTATTTTCACCTCTATGTAAGCGATGGTCCAACAGATTTTCCTCACATTAGTCACTGTTCTTGAGACTGAATGATTATGTAAACTTTGGAGTGCATAACGCCATGTGTAAAATCGTCCTGTTAATTATATGCGGCATTGTCGTTCATTAGTTTTCAATGCTGTTCTGTGTGATTGATAATAACAATTCAATGTCGAAGTGTGACAGAGTGGTCCAAATACTATTGCAGATTCCACTCCTGAACCCTGACGGCATCGTTACGTATGATAACGAAGCTCTATTTAATCATTGATATAATTACAAAAGTAGCTCATGGATGAATTTATAAATTGTTTTCGTTAAATACAATTTTCAATATTCCAAAGCTGTCTTTTCAACACGAAAAATTTATAAATCTCTGGTAAAGCGTTGGTATTGTTCACTTAAAACGAATGTCATCAGCATTTCTCGCGGTATGCATTTTTTATTTGGTTTGTCATTCATTTTAGCCTTAACTGCAATGTATAGTTTTGGGCAGACCTTGATGCTACGGGTCATACAAGACATATAACGTCAAAGAACAGCAGGCGCTTACGTGTGATGAATAAGAGTATCGCCATAGGTTTTCGGGAATATCACACGGGCCAATACATACAAAGATGCCTGTGGTGTGACTGTTATTAGTAGGAAAAGGAGATAATACTGACATAGTTTCATCATTGTACTTTTAATCCTTCATCATCTAAACACCATTGGATCTTTGTGACCGAGTGGGTTAGCCCGCCAGAGAGGCGTAATTATCCAGGTACCTCTCACCAAGTTCTGCTCCTGCTGCATGGCTTCCTCCCCGATGGTACATGGGGTCCACCACCAGTCTGCAGCTGGTCGTGAGTTTCCCCCGGGCTCTGCCCGGCTTCCTCCCACCATAATGCTGACTGCCACCGTATAAGTGAAATATTCTTGAGTACAGCGTAAAACACCTATCAAATAAGTCAGATTTAAGCACCATCACACACCATCATCATTATCTCTCTTGATATATGGAACTTACGGTGAAATGTTGACGTGTCAAAACGGGTTTGACTCTGGCTTACCTTTTTCCACGTGGCAGTCCGTGTTAGCGTCGTTGAATATACTTAATGCATTTGGCTGCATACTCATTCTGTTGACTTTATCTCAGAATTTGCAAAATGTGTTCTTTTGTCCCCACAGGTAACCCAGGCTGGTCCTGGTGCCCTAACCCTGCCCGTAACGGTAGCAAAGTCTGGGTGGAGATCAACTTTCCCAAACCCACGGGTGTTTCAGGGATCAAAATTCAGCATCCGTCCGGCATGTCTACTGACCCAACCACAGCCACAAACTTCCTAAAGACGTACCGTGTGTCGTACACATTACATGGGACATCACACATGACTTACCTGGCCGATAAAGGAATCCCGGTTGTGAGTCGAGATTTAGTATTAATTGAAGGGATGCCGCTAGATAACACTTCCACAGGTATTAAACTGCTATTTGTTTAATTTTGGTGTATTATAGCTTTTAATGAATATGCATGAGAGAGGGCGTTGTTTTTCTTCTCCATTTTTAAGGTTTTATTTGTCCAGATAATATCTGTGGGTCATGAAGACATATCTGTGCAGGAAAATTGTAACTTTATCTGGAATTTTAAAAGAAAATGTTAAAATATCATCTTTGAACATTGGCCATTTCACAGAATTATATCAGCTTGTATGCTTTGTATCCAATGACATGGGCCTAAACAGATCATGGTAATTGTCACGCAGAATTTGACCGGTATTGATGAAACACTGGCAGAGGGAAAAGTGAGATTTCCCACATTTGTGGTGGAAAAGCTGAGAATAGAAGCGCTATCATCTGTAGGAGAACCGTGCTTCAGGTTTGAGCTGTATGGTTGCGATATGAAAAGTGAGTACGTCACATTTCAGTCAAATGAATGCATGTGAAAATGTATTACTCAGAGATTATGGTCCTTAGGTAAAGAATCACTTGTTAGCTGATAGCCGTGAGCAAGACAGTCCGTCTTTCCGACTTTCACCCAAATCATCAGTTGAGGTTTATTGTGCCCGAACTCGTGTGTTCGGCATGTAAGGTACTAACAGAGTTGTGGAAAAGTCCGAAATGATAAAGATACCGTTACAATAATCTAAATACACATCGTAAAATAAGCAGCTTGAGGTCCAGTCTATGGTCATTATCGTCCTTCACATTGTAGACCTACGCTACATGAACAGATATTCATGCATATATTTCTGGCGGCTATAGTTACTGTGGCCTCATCCTTGTTGTTGCGCTGCTTTGGCGTTAATCAATAAAATGAATGGAACGAAAAAAGATGTTATATCTGTCTTTCGGTCAGTCTGTCTGACAAATCGAAGTTCGTTACGTCATGTTTCCTACATGTTCACAAGTTCACAATGTCGAACAACTTTCCAGAACTCTGACACGCTTGTGAGTTCATATCCATGCAGACAATCTGTTAGTCACTCGATTTTCCATGTTGTAGGCGTTTGTCCGGAAGGATGTGATAATGGACACTGTATAGCGGAGGATTTATGTAGATGCGACGCAAATTTCAATGGAAAGTTTTGTGAAGAACTGGGTAAGTCCTTGTCATCTTAGATAAAATTTACGTAAATAAAGCTGCTGTGAATGTTTTCTCTCATTTTAGGTCAGTTCCAAATTAAATTATTATTCTGTTTTTATCTTTGCCTTAAAACTTGCTTTCTGAACAAGAACTTATAAAATTCTGTCTACCTCTAACGCACACCCACAAATTTCTATATCGGGATAGTATAAACTCTTTCTCCTTAACTTTGGCCGTAAACCTGTTTGTCCATTAGGTTTAGCTACTTAAAATACAGGTTTCATCAGCACTACTAACGGCTATTGATTTTTCTTTCTCTGACAGTTATCCCCAAATCAGGTAAGCACTATGTTGTTAATCTTCCAGCGATTTAACCACATCCCCGACACAGAGTGCAATTGTAACGAGTCTGGTCTTCGGAAATTTGACTTTAGATGTTTTTCAATTGACGGCCTAAACTGTCACAATTTGTCTAGCAGAAAATATAACATATCTTCTAAACATGCTGAAAAAAAATTGAAGAAACAAACTGAAAAAAACATGTATTCAGTCAGTCTTTCCATTCCTGCAATTCGCAGTCTCATTAGGCTAAAAGCAATGATCACAGAAAGCATATCTGTCAATAAATAAAACGAGTCCAGTACAATGTTCCCATCTGTCATATAGATTTGCACCTAATGTCTCGTTTCAGCATGCCACACACCTCTCGGAATGGAGAGTGGGAACATAACTGATGCTCAGCTCGAGGTGTCGTCTGCCAGAATGGGCAAAGGCAAAGAAAAGGCGCGCTGGGAGTGTTGCGAAGGTCTCGACACGTTTAGCTGAATAAATAATTTGTTGTTTATTGTATAGGCATGGTTGAGACATAAGATTGTCACTTTTATTCGTAAACTCAAGAACAACACAAATAGTTTCGTTCACACGGACGAAAGGGTAAACTGAAAATTTAAGTGTAAAGAGAAAATAAATGACTAATTACGACTTACTGGCAGTTGGGCAGTCTTGCTGACATGTCGTGGCGTCTGATTTGCTGTTGTGATGATGGTTTAAGGTTTGCCTTCCGTTGATTGCACCTGTTTACAGGTGAGGACCTAGGGGCCTGGTGTCCGGACGTTAACGACACTGATCCATATTACCAGGTCAATCTGCCAAAGCCCGTCCCCATCGGCACGATCGGTATTCAACATCCAACCCGTAAGAGCTTGAGCCAAGCACAGACCACCTATATGAAAACCTACCAGCTAGCTATTCATCCACCCAGGTCAGACAAAAATCTGACCTTGATATCAAATGTAAGTGTTGGGGACCGCAAAAGTGAATTAAAGCTCTTACACATTGAACTAAACAGTTCTTTATCAAAGGAAACTGTATATTTGGTGGTATACATGTATTGATTTAATTGTTTTTAACCCCATACACATATTTGTCATAACTGTAAGTTCTTTAGTGAGTAGAATGTATTACACTTGATTAGGTTCATTGTGGCATTTTTAACGTTTGGAAGTTTGTCCCATCTATTTTGGTAAAGCATTTACAAACGACTGGATTGTTTCATACAAAAGCACAAAATAAGGGAGATCATTTACATTTCGGCCCCACACTGGTTTTAGTGTGCACAAACAAAAGCAGATGACATTTCTCCCTAGAGTGGCGACTGATATGACTGGTATGACAGACTGAATATGAATATTTGGGGTTTCCGAGCCCAAATACGATGATGCACGACAAACTGTAAATACAACAAAAGAGTTACTTTATGACGGCATTAGGGGCCTCCGTGGCTCAGTTGGTTAGCCCGCTAACGGAGCGTAATGACTCAGAAGCCTTCCATCAGTGCTGCGGCTGAGAGTTCAAGTCCAGCTCATGCTGACTTCCTCTGCGGTCGTACGTGGGGTCTGCCAGCAACCTGTGGATGATCGTGGGTTTCCCTCGGGCACTGCCCGGTTTCCTTCCACTATAATTCTGATCGCCATCGTATAAGTGAAATATTCTTGAGTACAGGCATTAACCTTATCAGAGTTAGAAACATAGGAAAGCAATTTAAAATCTCGAATTCACTAAAAGCTCTACAGCCTCACTACGCATCTTACCATTTCGCTTTCAGCCCTGATTATATATTCCGGCTTAGTATAACCGTATATTTGTAACTGTAAGCCATGTACACCTGTGCTAATTACACGAAGTAAACGGCCTGGATACCGACAAGCCATATATACCAGTATCACTGACAAATGATCCTCGTATAAAGGCTTCATATACTTCTGCGATAAATTAGACTGTATTCGGGCTGTGAATATTATTAACTCAATCATTTTAATAAAGATAGATTTTGTATGTGAATTTTCAAAATATTATGTACAATCCAGCTACAAAATTTACTTTAATATTTTGATATTGTTTTTGCAGGTGTTAGCTATTTTCTCCGTTTTAACGATCATTGCCAATGTCAAAGCACAAACTGTAATGTTGGCTGACGGACAGGATGCTGGCCCTGACTTGGGTATTTTTATTCCGGTTTCGCTTGGGATAAACTGTAAACCGTGGCTGTCGATCGGTCAATTTTTCAGCGCCAAAATAACTCCCGATCTTTTGTAGGTCCTAGAGGCCGGCAACTCGTCTTTCGGCATTATGACTACATTTGCGAAGCCTCTAGTCACGGATAAATTTAGGATCATTCCTAAAACGTGGGAAAAAAGTCCATGTTTCCGGTTTGAGTTGTATACATGTGACAAGAAAGGTAATGCTTCAATCATCCGAAGTATACACGTAATAAGTTATGAATCGCAAGGTACTTTCTTTGTCATGACATCTCTCTGTTTTCTAACAATGTTTGCAATTTAAAACAGTTGAAAGGTCATGTAAAGTGGTCACCATAAATTATTATAAGTAAACTGTTGTTAATCATTGATAAAAGTTTTAAAGCCTTCAACTACCATACACAGGGGAAATCGGGTTGCTTTAAGTATGTTATTTTTAACAGAAAATCTGACGCCTGGGGTTTTATTTATTTTTCATTTTCAGACCATTGTCTTTTGGGATGTAAACACGGAGGTACGTGTACAGGAGCTAACATGTGTCATTGTCCACAAGGCTTTTACGGATTTGATTGCCGTTACACGGGTGAGTTATAATGTACCCCTCAAATTACTTTGTTTATATTCATGTGCGTGGATTTCACACTTCGTTTGCTCACAAGGAGACTTTCAAGACTTTTAATATAAGAATTATATTCGACTTCACTGGTTTCATTTCTCGCACCCTACTATGTCTTTCAGAAACGGAAATAAAGGTTCACCTTGAAGTGACCTTGACCTTCCAACAGATTGTGGGCACAGTCTTGGTGACGCCTGCGTACAATCTGACTCTCCACGGGAACCCCAAGCTTGTAGATGGGCGGATCGGGAAGGCCCTTTATCTTAACGGAAAATCTCAGTATATGGTAATAAAGAAAGAAAATATAGGATGTTTGGCCTATGTCGGTCGGTGCCAGTCAGGATTTACTCTATCAATGGACATAAACTTTATAACAATCGAAGAAGGAATGTATGTATTTTCGAGCGGTGGCGACAAGTCTGACTTCAGTGGTATTACCTGTCGTGTTCAGAAGTCTATGTTTGTGATAACGGTCAGCACGGCCACCAAGATCTGGAGGGGAAGCTTCGCTGTTTCCATGGTGCAGACGCACCGCTGGACCAAGCTCGAGTACTCTTGGTCCCTCACAGAAGGTCTCTACGTGTACGTGAATCACGCCTCCGTTGTCGAGGTAACACAGCCCACAAACTTACAGTCCAAACCAACGTACCAGTCAGGAAGCCTAGTGTTTGGATCAAGTTCACTGACGACTTCATCAACGTCTGTCTATGGTCATTACATCATAGAGAATGTCAAGACGTGGGCTGTGTCAAAGGCGACATTGTTGCAGTCTGGCGTAATTAACGGTATGGGACATTTACACACTAATTGTGACATGATATGAAAACGAGTGCCCTAACAGTGTGGTTGGCACTGCTGCTGGAAAGGCAGACACCCACGTAACTGTGTGTCAACGCCTTTCCACTTAGATTAATAACTGAATTTCCACTTATACCGTAATGGAATTAAACTGCAGTGGAAAACACCCGACAGAAAGGCAAGCATTCTGAACTGGTATTATATATTAACACTCTCTACCAGCATTTGCAGATTGGAAGTAACCTTTTTGTATTAAAATTTTTACTTATAAGTCGTCACAAAAGCATGTTGCATTGTTATCATTTTGAAATACGTCACATAACCCTTACTCATCCTTATCTTCTCCTCCAAACATTGGCTATATGTTTACGGGCGTGCATAATTAGCATTGTTGTTACAGGACATCAATTCTCAGCTTTAAAACATACATTTGTTCTCTCATAGCCTATTTCCAATATATCTATTTACACATCTCACCTCAACACATAAGGTTATGTCGGTATGTTTCATGGGCTCCTTTGTTTGACAGTGAAGTGTCCGGATGGTTGTCTGAACAACGGTTCATGTACCGCGGAAGGCAAATGCAAATGCAAGGATGGCTTTCAAGGGAATCTCTGTGAGGTTAAAAGTAAGTATTAAGGTAACAGACGTGAAGAAGAGCGCTCTTATCTGAACATATCTCAAGATTACAAAAGTATGAGCTGGATTAGATTCTGCGATCTCTTCGGCGATCATTGGCTGTAATGGGCTATTTTATTAGCCATTAGTTCTTCCCCACAGCCGATTCAAGATATCTTCCATCTTAGTATAGAAAAATCTAGACTGGATTAAGTCGATTTTCAACACTTTTACGTCAGCACTACATGGTTAACCTTTTCTTATTTCCGGCAGAAAACCAGCTTACCCAGTTTAACCTGACTTTCGTTCCCGAGGCCTCCCATGAGGTCACCAGTGTGGGCGGAGTGTGGAAAGTTGAAGGCGGTCCCAAGTTTAAGTCTGACACAGCAGTAGGCACAGCAGTCAGCATCACCACTTTCAAGCACTATCTGGTCCTGGAAGCGAAACCTACCAACCTATGCCTGTCTGACTTTGATCTTTGCTTCAAAGGCATCACCTATCACATGGACCTGAACATCCATAAGTGGACGCAGTTCACATACTTTGTCTCAAATGGGGGCGACAAATCAGGCACGTATGGAGTGGCCTTCTACTATGCATTGAAGAATCTCAGCGTGTCGGTGGCAACAAGAACGCACATGTGGACGGTGAGTTTCCAAAGCTTGCCTGAGAAAGACGTCTGGCACACGGTGGAATATTCCTGGAGTATGTCCCAGGGTCTTACTGTCTACCTGAACAACACGATCGTCGGCCGGAAGAAGAACGGTACTGAGGCGGAAGTGCACAATAACGAGACCTTCCCAATCCGCGTGGGGACACCATCTTACATCCAGGCTAAAGACGAAACCCCCAGCTTTCAGGTCGCTAACATTCAGATCTGGATGACAACAAGGACCATTCTGGAGAGTTTCCATATCTTGCCAGGTGAGTACAAGATTAGACGATCACTCATGTCACGCAACTCTACACTTTTTAACATTTGTCTGTGCAAGAAATATAGCTTTGCCAAAGAGAAGGTCGACTGCCGAGAATTGCCAGTAATGGTCTTTATTCGCTGTATACAGTTTGCCAAACAACGAGTGAAGTTAAATAACAGCAAATGAGACAGCTATGGAGCAGCATAATAAAAATGAATTAAAGCAATGAATTACAAGGATTATGGTGTATAAACGCAATCAGTGGAAATGTACTGTCTTGAAACGCTTAATGAATACTACATAAATCTATCAGTTCAAATGGAAATAGATGAACTGCTTCGTGTATCACATAGGTGAATACCACACCGCCTTATAACACCAACGCTATAAGCCCTGTATCCAGTAATTACCGGCAATGGAGTGTATACAAGTAAGAAAATTGATCTACACAAAATATCTTTCAGAAATACTGAGGAACAATCATTAATTTAATCTGAATCTCCCTACAAAGTCTTCAGAAGACACAAGGGATTCCTGTCAGACTTATGTAGCGTTATTGTTGGGATGTCTCTACTAACCTGATTGTACTCAAGAGTAAAAGCACTTTGAACACAGCACCACGGGCTCTGGAATGGGCGGCATGTGATACATCGCTGGTTCAGGGGCCTCTGGGGTTTCAGGTGACTCTTCGCCGTGACTCACTTAACACAAACGTCTCTGGAATGCAATTGGTTTTACCGTTATCAATACTGCAGTGTCGCCGCGCTTGACTGGGAATCCTGCAAAACAAATTTCTCAACCACGTTTCCAAATATACTTTTTCGCATGTACATACACATAAATCATGGCGCGACTTTGGAAAATACCATTTGTATATATCTCAGACCAAGATCACTTAAGTGGATATAATAAGCGGTTTCTTGGCCTGACTTTAATGACATTGCGTCCCTGCCGTAGCAAACCAGCCTGTGAGTATGTAGCCCAAGGCTGGGTACCAGTGATGCACGGCTGTAAATTGAGGTCTAAAAATATTGCTAACATGTTTTTTTGTTGTTGATAATTTAAGAAGCAACACTGCCAGTAGTCACTACAAAGGCACCGACAACAACACCTCAGCCGTTAACTGAGCCAGTGACACCTTCATCAGAGACAACTGTATCATTGTCGACAAAGTCGTTGATAACACAACCGACAACAACCATCCCGGCGATATCAGAAGCAGCAGAAACAACTGCGGCTACAAACTCCACACCTGCTCGAATGACTGAAGAGGTTACAACAACGGCTAAATATACTGTCCCGGAATCCCATCTCTCAATCACGGCACAGGCAATGACGTCACCAATCTCCTCGACAATGTCAGCCATCCAAGTCTCCCCAGAAAGAAACTATACGTTCGATTTCGCCCACCTTCAGCCCAACCAAATCACTTTAGTGCACAAAGATGTGAATATGACATTGGAAGGCGGAGCTAAGGTTGTAACAGTCGACTCTTTGAATGTAATTCACTTTCAAAGTACAAGTGTTACTCATCAGTTCCTACGGTTCCACACAGAACACCGTTCTTGTTTGAATGACATTACATTATGTCGGGAAGGGCTAACTGTCTCCTTCAAGATAAAGCTGACGAGTCTTGAGGAGAACACGTTCATCTTGTCCAGCGGAGGTGACAACCCTACGTCTACAGGGCTCGCCATTTTGTACCGTTTTGGCCGAGTCCAGTTCGTATTCTCTCAAAATGAGCAAGCGTGGTTCTGTCACGCCCCTCGGCCAACCCTCAACGTCTGGACAACGATAGACTTCACCTGGCACCAGCACACAGGGTTGGAAGTCTACTTCAACAACATACTCGTCGACCAGACTAAAAGCTCGATAAAGTATCAGAGCAGCCATACAACTTTTGTTCACAGGCAATTTTACTTCGCGTCGTCCACGATTCCATCCGGTCTTCAGCAAGGGTTTGTGGGATACCTGGCCTCGTTCTCGTCGTGGTTCACTTCCAGGACTGCCCTTGTGCAGCAGGGAATTCTCCAGCCAGGTGAGTCTGATGTACATCACATTATGTGTTTGCTGCTTACCTATTTGATTTCACTTGAAAGGTTTATTTCAATGGCGTTTAACGCCATACTCAAGAATATTTCATTTATACGACGTCGGCCAGCCTTGTGGCGGGAGGAAACCAGACAGATCATCTGCCACCTACTGCCGGAGAGAAAGCCAGTCGCATTGGTGAGAGCTGCTTATCTCCTGAACTCTACTTTGATTCATTTATTCATTTGTTTGATTAGTGTTTTACGCCGTACTCAAGAATATTTCACTCATACGATGGCGGCCAGCATTATAGTGGGAGGAAACCGGGCACAGCCCGGCGGAAACCCACGACCATCCGCAGGTTGCTGGCAGACCTTCCCACGAACGGCGGAAGAGGAAACTTTGATATTTAGGAGTTGAAAATAATTCCATCTTGGAAACACAATATCACTCATATATTTTGTTCAAAGCAAAGTGTACAAATAAATATTATTTGTTTGTTGAAAGAAAATAGACAACTATGTGAAAAAGTCTGTTTCACAGCTCTGATATTGTCTACAGGAAAAGTTACAACCCAGATACCAACAACAACGGAATTATCAACGACCAAAGCGCCGACCACAAAACCGACTCAACTACCTATGACAAAACCAACTGCTTCACCCACAACCACAACAGAAGCATCTACGACTACGACCAGCGCACCAGCTACATTGCCACCTGTCATTACGTCAGGGCAACTAACTTGTCCTGCTGGATGTGTGAAGAAAGGTGAGTAAGCTGTTAAGTGGTAAACTAATAAGGAGGAAAATTTGAAGTACACGAATGAATGATGGATGTGGTCACTGAGACAATATTACATCCATGTCACGGCGATTAGACTACTTTATTGGAGGAAAACTTTTTCATATTTAAATATTTAGAATTAACTATGACAATGTTTCCTTGACATAAATTCTGATAGTGTGCATGCCATGTGTGTAGTGGGGTAAATACATAGCGTCTTTTGTTATTACTGTGTTAGGTGTTGCTAGGTGTGAATGTGTCATGTTACCGTACAAGATTTGACAGTAGAGTGGATACTCCCTGAAGCCGTTTGCGGCCACGATCCTGGGAAAATGAAAAAGAACAATGACAAGAATAAACACCGAACTTCGTAGCCTGGATTCGAAGTATTATAACAACCCAGATCGTCCAATGAGTTCAAATCTGAGGGGCATTATACCATTATACTGGCTGGTCGAACTGGTTTTAGATGTTCATTTGCAGATGTGTTATAAAAATCGTGTAGGGTATTTCAAATGATATAACAGCCTAATCGTGATCATACTACTTAATGTACATGTAGTGGTTCACATTACTAGGGCATTAACCACGCGAGATATTCTGATACAACACACAGTGGCCACATTTACTGTAAGGAAGAGCAGTTGGGTAGAACATCTAAGCTTTGTATCGGAAGCATGTTTTCAACTAAAACTATATCGTAATATTGACAACCATCTACTTTTACTGTAATGAAATCTTGGGGAAAACCTTCATCTTTAAAAACGCATGAACAGTTTGATGGCTTGTTTTCCTGCTTTTGATTGTAGATGAAATCGCGGTAGGTAAACCTGCCACACCGGACCCCCCCAGCCTGACGATTGAAGTCCCTCAGGCCCCACAGGACAGCACGTACTTTGTGTGCCAGTTTCGGGCGTCCCAACAAGCCAATCTTATACACAACGTCAGATGGTTGATCGACGGCACAGAATTGCCAATGAGCAAGCAGGTGCTGACAGGGACGTCATCCGAGGCAAGGCTGGACCCCGCCAAACTCACGGGATCTCTTCTAAACAAAAAGGTTAGCCGTGATGTCTGTCTATCACACACTTCGCTGTGGTTATCACTTTAGCCGTCTCATCGGTATGTGTTAGCTTCTTATGTGTGAATTTGTGGGCATGACAGGGCTGCTAAACGGCACAGCTGTTAGTCTGGTTAAAGTTCAGTTAATTGTAAATTGTGCCTTGAATTTTTTGTTGTTGTTGTTATGAAAATTTACTCTAGGATCAAGAGCAAGATGAACATGATACCCATGTAAAGTAACACCATAAACACCGTCTTACTATAGAGATTTTAATTGCACTTAAAATACCTGGCTACAAAAGCTTTGCTTTGTTTTCTCAGATTTGCTGTTCGATTCAGAACGAGTTCACAAGTATATGTGGAGGGAAGTACAGCAAAGAAATCTTCAGTAACTGTATCACCCCAGAGATTAAGGTAAAACAGTTGAACAATAACTGAAGACAGAAGTTCGAGTTCACATTCTGACTTGTCATTTATGCAACAATTACATCTCATTAAAAAGCAGTAGATGAGCGTTGCAATAAATTCACAACTAAATCATTTATGACAGACAGGTAGTTCAATTCTTTTTCTCAATCTTTGATATAATAAGGATTATTATATAGTTTACTGTTTGAACCATGTCGTGTGCAGCTTTTGACTCCGAAACTAACTGTCCACGAGGGTGTCGGAAGCGGTCATATCAAGGTTAACATCACAGTCCCACCGTCAGCACTCTGCTCCGTGGAGACCGGAACAGGGTGCGAGGTTCGGATACTGACCACCCTGATTGAATCGTCTCATGACAAAAAGTGCTCTTCCCGCCCCTTACCGGAAGTGGTATTCTTACCCCATTTGTCCGGCTCTCGATATCACTCGTGTGGAGCCTCTTTCCTCAACACCAACTGGAGAGAAACCATGGAGATTGAAATGAAGGCCACCATAGATGGTGTTTATGACAGGACTCAGATACGAAAGATCAAGTTATCAGTGAAAATTGTGGGTATTACCGCCTTACCCCTAATCCAAATCGGGATAATACAGGTAAGGCATTATGCTTGTAGTATGTAAAGAAAGTACCGCTAACGTTGTATTTTCACCTTTAGATATCTGTTTTTTTTTAAGTGGATAATGTATTAAATACCCCGTTACTTCCAGCTAGGTTACATACGTCAAAGTCAGAATGTCAGTAATCATGAAACAGTCCGCGAAACTTCATTCAGTCATGACAGCAGGTCATAAGTGGGCATGCATTACGGACGTTACTGATATTTGGTGGTCTCGAATATGCGTTTCTTTTTTGAGATAGCATGTTATTCCGTTCAAAGTTCTTAATTGTAATAATATCATCCCAACTATAAATTTCTGGCCCCCTATTTTCGTATCCAGCACGGGTTTTATTTAGTTTATAGCTTAAAGTTTATGTCTTAGTTGTCTGCTTCCGTGATTTTATAATGGCTTTCAACATTATATCGATTATATCAAGATGCTTTATTGATATGTAAAGCATTGCCCACGTCATGATCCCCAAATGGGCCTGTGGAGTGTGCAATAAATAATCCTTGTTCCTCATTTTGTACAGGTGACGGTCATTGATGAGGACAGACGGGCACTGTGCTCCTCAACAGGTGATCCTCATATACAGACCTACGACGGACAGTAAGTTGGTGCACTTTTAGTCCTTTCAGTACATGCATAATGAAATCAGTATCTCCTCCTGCCGGGATCTGAAGATTTACTAACACGTTGATATTTACGTGGCCATGCTTTGATATCTTCAATATTGCTATCATTACTGAACTTACATACAAATACAAGCCTTGATCACATATATGACCAGTGTCAAGATCATTTGGTTTTGGTTTTTTGGGTTTGTTTTTTTGCTAAATCGAAGTTATGTCACAGTAATTACCGTGGGTTTTTTCTCTTGGACAGGTTCTCAGTTTCATCGGCAGGTGCGGCTAGCATACTTGTAGAATAGGCCAATCCTGTATTTGCATGAAGAGTATTGTGACTTCAAATCAGAATAATTCTGCATCAGTTTACTCGAATGTGGGTGTCCCACCCAAAATATGTTTGAAGTTGTGCAACTGAGGACAGTAAATCTGTTTTCGAAGTACAATACCGATTTTTCCACAAAAGGTTTATTCGGACAAACCCATAACAACTGTTTCTAGCCCTTAACCTTAACTCCATGGTCGAGTGGTTAACGCCCTCTCGCAACACAATGACCCAGGAGCTTCTGGTCAGTGCGGTCACTAGGAGTTCAAGCGCTGGCTTCCTCCCTGGCCGCACGTGGGAAGGTCTGCCAGCAACCTGAGGGTGGCTGTGGGTTTCCCCCTGGCCCAGCCTGGTTTCCTCCAACCATTATGTTGGCCGCCGCCGTATAAGTGAAATAATCTTTAGTAACACCCATTAATAATCTCTTTATCCCTTTCAGACGTTACAACAATTATTTGGAAGGGGAGCTAATCATGTACAAGCACCAGACAAGACCGTATGAGGTAGGCTGTATTATCTGCTATTAATTAATAAATGACTTCAACTAAACTTCCCAACCTATGTACTGATTTAACTGAACTGAAATTAGTTGTGGTTAAATAGGTTTACTGGTATATATTTTATGAATATTTTTAAGAGTTAAGTGATTGATTGTTTTGTTGCCAGGTTCGGGCCCGTCTGAAGCGGTGCAGTTCAAGGCGATCGAGACCCACCTGCAACTGTGGCATCGCAGTGCGTGCTGGAGATGACGTCATCACTCTCAGCCGATGTGAAATCCGAGAGCACCATTACGACCACCATCACCATGACGACCACCATCACCACTCCAGCCAATCAATGGCCCTACAGTTGTACAAGAACGGCGAATTGACCAGTGGCACCACGGTCAGGCGACTTGGCTGTGGCCAAAAGTATGAGGTGAAGCAATCAGCTGACACAGACATTCATGAAACCGAATACTTTGTATTTATTTATTTGTTTGTTTCATTCTTGTTTAATGCCATAATCAAGCATCCGTAACTTATAAGATGACAGACAGTTGTATGCTTGAACCACCGATTCGAGTTATACTGACCAACTTTGCCAGGTGTAACGTATAAAGAAGCACACCATATCATGGGAAGACAAGTGGTCTTCAACAAACGTTATACCGCGGAAATTGTCACAGGAGCGCGCCAGCGATTTTGTCGATTCTTGTTAACATAAAGCTGTATCCACACTTGTAAAGCTCCACTGGGAGAAGTTTGTCCTTACCTGGTATATCTGACTTCCGTCCCCAGGTTTACCTGCCAACAGGCACCAAAATCACGGTCCAGAGCGTCTCCACGTCCTTCATCAACTTCTGGATAACGCCGTCGGCAGCTGACAGAAACCTCGTCACTGGTGAGAAATCACGAAATATAAATGTTCTGTCTCAATGACAAAAGCGGTACATCTTCAGACCATGGAAACATATCGTCAAAAATACAAAATAAACATGTTTGTTCCTATTTTATCTTACTGGCATGTAATACTTGCCCGGATTATCATCGAATATCATTGAAGGCAAAATCATTTACAAGACGGTGATTTTAAAGGCAACATGATCTTTTACTCGTGTAGTTCTGTTGCATCAGCTTAATCAGATGACATTTTGTCACTGGTGTACTGAAAATGAAAAACATATTTTTTCTTAACACTTCAATATCCCTTCGTTATATTACAAGTGAACGTCTGTTACACCTTACACATGCCTTTCTAGGGCTGTGTGGGACGTACAATAGTGACCGGCGAGATGACTACACAGGCCCGGGGGGTGTATCGTATAGCCGCTACCTGAGGAACAGCCAGCCCGACCCCTATATAGCCGTCTGGAGGTAACTACACATCAAGTAGGCTAACTGTTTTAGTTTGCCCACAGAAAGATGTGCAAGCATTGAGATGCAGATACTGTGTCTCTCCTGAGTGAAATGAACTATTATAACATCACACATACCTGTCATGTTTTTCCTGGCAAAATACGACGTCATAAAAGTGAGGTATCGTTGCCTTTCCACACGTAGGGAACAAGCGGGGTTACTCTAACTGACATTTGCTCGATAGCGTGCTGCTGAGGACCATGTCTCAAACATCAGCTGATAATCAGCAGTGTCAGTGAAAGCGGCCGAAGTATACTCTTGGTTTGTGATATTTTCGTATGAATATTCACATAAAACCTAATTAATAATTATCACGTGAAACAGACCGGTGTATACATTGCATTGTAGTTTTTGTGTTCCATATGAAAAGCAATCTTTTTCCCTAAATGCTATATATATAGCATGAATATGCCTCGAAATACTGACGAAGTACATAAGGTGATAGGTGTAAAACCTTTGACTTCGATTCTCAACAAAAATGGGTTTAGGCGCTAATCCTGTACAAAATGAAGACTATTGCCGATTTCGACACGAAACAGCTCTCAGTTTATTTGATTTATGATTTGTTTCTGCTCTGCCCGATAGGGTGACAGAGAGCATATTTACTGGGGTAGCAGCGATCGCCGGTGGGGAACGACAGAGATACTGCCACTGTTATAATCCGGAACGCGCCCCTTGTGGCATCAGCTATGACATCAACCGATGTACTACAACATCCGGTAAGTATCAGAGATACTGCCACTGTTATAATCCGGGACGTGCCCCTTGTGACCTCAGCCATGACATCAACCGATGTACTACAACATCCGGTAAGTATCAGAGATACTGCCACTGTTATAATCCGGGAGGTGCCCCTTGTGGCACCAGCTATGACATCAACCGATGTACTACAATATCCGGTAAGTATCAGAGATACTGCCACTGTTATAATGCGGAACGCGCCCCTTGTGGCATCAGCTATGACATCAACTGATGTGCTACAATACCGGGTAAGTATCAGAGATACTGCCACTGTTATAATCCGGGACGTGCCCCTTGTGGCACCAGCTATGACATCAACCGATGTACTACAACATCCGATAACTATCAGAGATACTGCCACTGTTACAATCCGGGACGTACTGCCACTGTTACAATCCGGGACGTGCCCCTTGTGACCCCAGCCATGACATCAACCGATGTACTACAACATCCGATAACTATCAGAGATACTGCCACTGTTACAATCCGGGACGTGCCCCGTGTGACATCAGCTACGACATCAACCGATGT